>JAODAL010032779.1:0-46463 GCA_025379985.1 Phyllomedusa bahiana
TTGCTGGCCGCCAAAATGACGGGAAGCGCCGAAAATGGTGCGATTTTAAAGATTATGCACAGATTTTAACCTAAATTATCGCGTGATCTAAAAAATCCGATCAACGTAAAAACCGTGCCGATTTCAACTTTGTCGATAATAATCGCTCAACACTAGTCTTCACTTCTAGAGGCAGAAGGAGATCTGGGAGAGAAAGCAACGAGCCGTTAGGCAACTACACAAAACAGCAGGTCCCCTGCAGTGTCTAGCTTTCTGAGCTATGTCGGAAACTCAGGTAGCGCAAAAAGAAAGGTTGAAGTGGACCTCTCCGTGACTGTACGGCTGCTGATGTGGCTGAATGCTGACGTGCCGACATCTCAAGTGGATTTCATGTAACTGCTGGAGATCGGAAGTAAATGCCTCAAAGAACCTGGAATATCGTTGTGTCATTTCCAGTTATTTACCGTTGTTGCGCTACAGATCCAACACCACACATATCCCCGCAGTACTTAAAGAACCCGGGGTAAAGGTGGTTGCTACGGGTAACGGGTGGATGCTATTGGGGTGCCGCCATAGCCACCCCCTATTCATCGATCCTTTACAGCAGAATGCAACACTGAGGGTGAATGACAAATATGTGAGGAGTTTGCTTCTCACTGAGCAAGCAGTTAGTTGGCTAAATGTTAGGGGTGAATTAATAGATCAGCAGGACGAGCCATGCAGCGGGGTTATTCAAGCTAATGGGAGTTCTAGAGGAACCAAAAAAAGGAAGGCCACTTCTGTTCCTGAGCTTCTTAGCAAAATTGACAACTTGTGACAATGCCAGGACATCAGTCTCAGAAATAGCAGTCCTAGTGAAAACTCTTCCTTGCAGTCAGAAGAGCAGCCCAACTAGTAGCTGGGGGTTGGGAATGCAGGGAGGGAAAGACACATAGTAGTTATAGGGTTATAGGGGTTATATAGGGTTATAGGGGTTATAGGGGATTCTATATTCAGGAAGACTGACAGAATAGATTGCCACCAAAACCACCTCAACCGACTGGTTTGCTGTCTCCCTGGTGACAGGGTTCGGTTGGTGGTACGGGTAGATAGATTACTGGGAGGGGCTGACGATGACCCAGCTGTTGTGGTCCATGTTATAACCAATGACAAAATACATGGTATATGGTGGAGTATCCTAAAGAATAACTTTAAAGAACTAGGCTCAAAGTTGAAGGAAGGAACTCTAAGGTTTCTTAGATTGTAAGCTCTTGCGAACAGGGCCTTCACACCTTGTGTCTCACCTGTAAGTAGCTTTCACTGTGTAATGTCTGTCTTTTGTCTGTAATTATATCCTCTACATTGTAAAGTGCTGTGAAATATGTTGGCACTATATAAATAAAGATTATAATTATTATTATGTTATTATTATTAACTCTAAGGTTGTGTTCTCCTAGAATACAACCTGTGCCATGTGCAACGCAGAAAAGACAACAGAAGCTCTGTGAGTTAAATGCATGGCTGAAAACTTGATGTAGGTCAGAAGGGTTTGGGTTCTTAGATCACTGGGCTTATTTTTCATTGGGTACAATCTATTTTCTACAGATAAATTGCACCTGAATGGAAGGGGGTCTGCTGTCCTGGGGGAGGGAATTCTAGAAGGGGTGTGGGAGTATTTAAACTAGGGATGAGGAGGGAGGACAATCTAGAAAATGCAGTTGTAGATAGGTTAGAAAGGAGCAAGACTATATCATTGTGTGGAGAAGTGGACTGTGGGTGGTGGACTAGACCAGTGGATAAGGAAATCAATGTGAAACCAGCATTGAAGATATAGGTGCCCACAATATCTCATGTAACCCCATGCCATCTAATGGGTGTGTAAAACTGGAAGGGAATTTAAAGAGTCTCTTCTCACAAATGCCAGAAGTCTTAAAAAATGGGGGGAGCTTGAGGTGCTAGTTCTAGAGGAACAGATTCTAGAGGAACAGAACCCTTCGCATGATTTGGCTGTTAACCTTCAAGGTTTTAATCTATTTAGGAAGGACAGGGTAAACAGTAAGGGAGGAGGTGTGTGTCTGTATGCAAGGAATTATATGAAGGCAAATGTGAAAGAGGCAATAGCGGGTGAAGATGTGGAAACCTTGTGGGTGGAAAAACAAGGGGGAGTTAACACAGAAAAATATATTTTTGGTGTAATCTATAGCCCCCACCCCCTCTACATCACTGAGGAGACCGAGGATCAGCTGCATAAAGAAATGGAGCGGGCAGCAGAGGCAGGTACAGTGGTGATAATGGGCAACTTCAGTTACCCCGATATTGACTGGTGTCACGGTTCTGCTTCAACTACTAAGGGGAGAAATTTTTCAACCCGTTATAGGAATAATTTTATGGGCCAGTTTGTAGAAGATCCCACTAGTGATGCTCAATTAGATCTGGTAATTTCTAACAAAGCTGAATTTATTGGAGCGGTCACTGTTTCTGAAAACCTTGGTAACACCAACCACAATATAATTACTTTTAATCTAAACTGGAAAAAAAAAATCACAGACCAGGAGGGCAAAAACATTTAGGGAGACATATATGCGAAAAGGCACATCAAAGTGCATTTTCGCAACTGTTTTTCAGTGTAAAATGCCGCTGAATCTATGAAAGTGTTTTTTGTGCATTCATAAATGGTGTTTAAAGATTGACGCGCCTCGTCTGTATGTTTGGCACATTAGTAATGCGCCAAACATGTATAAAGGCTATAGATAGGCTGGAAGTAAAAGAAAAGTCATTAGAATAGCATAGAAACTAAGATACTGATCTTGCTTGGTGGACTACAGGCAAGACCTGTAGTGTGCTGGCTCTTGCCATATGTAGAATAAAGGGTGACAGCAGCAAAAATAAATTTCAACACTGATCACCATCTAATAAAAATTTCGTTCATTTAATGTAGCAAAAAATAAAACAATAAAAATCTGAGCATTTTGTTTTTAACATAATTCAGAAAACTGTAGGTTAGTGGGTTATTTAATTTCAAATTAATTTTAGATTCTATTAATTTTAAATACATTTAATAGGAGATATTTAAATATTTTTGGGATATAAAATATTTTTATATTAATTGCATAGGACAAAAAACATTTTTAATTTATATCATTTAATTTTATATAGTTTGATAATTATTAGAAATTACTTTACGTTGAGAAATAAGGGACATTTTTTGCCCTAATAGCAAATCTAGCTCCACTTCGAATCCTCAGGTTCAGGCAGACCACATTAAAATAGTTCTGCTGTTCGAGCAGAAATGCACCTAGTTTTGCCAGCCTGCATTCATATAAGTGTCTAATAGATTGATTGTGGTATGACATGCCTCCATAACGCTCCCACATGTTTGGCGCATTAAAAAGTGTCGGAGCTGTTGAACAATGAGCTAAACATGTTCATTTAATGCGTCAAACACCGCACATCGCTCACTTTGCCACATTTTACTCCAGAAAAGGGTGAAAAATCCTTTCATACATATCTCCCTTAATGTTAAAAAGGCCAATTTCCCCTTATTGAGAGCCTCACTACAGGATATAGACTGGGAGCAGCTATTATTAAATAATAACATAGAAACCAAATGGGAGAGCTTAAATATAGTTGGGAATTTATACTGCAAAATGTATTCCTACAGGTAACAAGTAAAAATTATTAAAATTAAATCCAACATGGCCTCTATCTTCAGTTAAAAGGCAATAAATAATAAAAACAGACTTCCGAAAATATAAGTCAGAGGGGTAGGCAATAGCTTTTGAAAATTATAAAGATCTTAGTAAAATCTGTAAAAAGGTGATCAAATCAACTAAAATACAAACAAAAATGAAACACAGGTGGCCAAAGACAGCAAAACAAAGCCCAAGAAATTCTTCAACCCCTTAACAACCGCCCACTGACTATAGATGGCAGTCGGTGCTTGTCTTCTTTCTGCTCTGTTCCTAGAGCACTCTCTGTAAGTGCCGGGAAGTGGATTAACCTCCGATCCCCGGCGCTTAACCCTTTGATTGCCACTGCATAATCAAAGTGCATTCCCCTTCTCCATCAGGTGATCATAACTCCCAGTGACCCGATGAAACACGGGGAACATCTGTTCAGTCAGTCCTGGGGACCTAGAGTAGCCCTAGGGCTGTCTCTATAACAAGCCTTCAGTCAGGGCAAACTGTGTGCTGCCCTGCCTGTGTCATACTGACACAGTTTGTAATATTCATGTATGCTAATACATTACCAAGTGTAAAAAAAAAAAATTGTAAAATAGTTATCCCTTCATGGGATTAAAGTAAAAAATACGTGTGGAAAAAAATAAAATAAATAATAATAAATATTTAATAAAAAATTATTGTGCATACATTACACTAAAAACAAACAAAAAAAACACATATTAGGTATCCATACAACCACAATAACCTGTAGAATGAATTTAACAGGTTATTTAGTGTGAAATGTGAATGGTGTAAAAAAATAATTAAAAAAAAGAAAAAAAAATCTTCAGTAATGTATATGTAAACTTAAACTATTCCCCCAAAAAGTACAACTTCGCCAGCATAAAACAAGGCCTCATACAACCACGACATTGAAATGCAAATAGGCAAAAACTAAAAAATGTTGCTGGTCATAAAGGCCTTTTCAGGCCTGGTGTTTAAGGGGTTGTTAAAGTAAATATGGTCATGCTGTCTAGGCCTGAACTGACTCCATTTTCTCTTTATTTCTCTGTTCTGTTCTCTTTGTTGCTTTGAGATGTTTTCACACTGAAACTCAACTGTATTGTAGCCTTGAATTACTTTGCAGGTGCCAAGCACAACTGGCAGGAAAATTCCTTTCACATGCGCTGTTTGAGATAAGCACAGATGTCCGATTATAATTTTAGAAGCATTGCTAGAACAACCTTGATACCGTTTGGGCACCTGCAAACTAATAAGATGTTTTTCACATATAGAGGATTTATGTATTTTGTTTGAAGTTCAATTAATCTTAGACACTGTCCAGTAAGAAGTATGAATATTAATGTATACCAATAATTATTCACGCCCACATGCAAATATTTAGATAAGTTACTCTATTACAATAGGTTAGGGTGGGCTTGTCACTTAACCCTTTCATATCATGTAAATATTTGTCTATAAAAATAAGGGGCTTTTCTACCACGGTGAATTTGAATCTCAACCTGTGACTCATCATTGCTCTCCCGTGGTAGCTAGCTGGCAGACACCCAAAGATGTGACCCTTCTTGGAGTAGTAAGTATTATAACTTATTACTTCAACAGTGTTAAACATATAAATGCCAAAAAGCCAAAGTCAGAGCATATAGGACCCTTAAACAACAGCAATGGGGAGCTGGTCACTGGGGATCAGGAGAGGGCAGAGGTACTAAATAGGTTCTTCAGCTCTGTTTATACAAAAGCGGAGAAAGGTCACTGCTGCTGTGGGAGGATCACTGCTGATGTAGGCAGGTCCAGAGCAGAACTAGTCGGTATCAGTACTGTTAATACTGTACTTACAGTTGATACTGTACTTAATAATATCAACTGATATATTAAATTGGCTGAGTAGAGAATGGTCCAAGCCAAGTTAAATAAACTGAATGTGAACAAGGCTCCATGCCCAGATGGCATACACCTAAGAGTTCTTAAAGAGCTCAGACTAGTTATTTCTGTGTCTCTGTGTAACGGTTTGGTGGATTCGCTGGACCAACGCAAGTGATGATAGCTAAGCCACGCCAGGGAATGGAGTCTAAGTAGCCCCCGGTATTCACCAGAGCCCGCCGCAAAGCGGGATGGACTTGCTGCGGCGTGAGGCTACCAGGTCGTTACCCCTGACGTGACTGGCTTGCGATGGCGGCCGGGGTACAGCGTGGTACAAAGACGTAATCCAGAGGTGTAGTCGAGGACAGGCAGAAGGTCAGGACTGGTGGTAGAGGTTAGTGGTCAGAGACGGGCAGATGGTCAGGGCAGGCGGCAAACAGGCAAGGTCAGGAAACGTAAGCAGGCGGACTGGTACACGGGTAATCAGGACAGAACTTCAGAACACTCTAAATGCACGGTAAGCACACCAACAAACTGGCAAAGAGTGCTGGGGGCGTATACCTTATATAGGACCAGCGGCCGTCAATAACCAATTAACGGCGCACTGGCCCTTTAAATCCAGACCAGCTGTCGCACGCGCGCCTTAAGCAACGGGCACGCGCGGCAGCTGTCAGAGCCGGACACAGGAGCGGGGACTGGTGAGTGCGGGCAGCCGCGGCACCTGCGCCGGACCCCGTAAGCGCAGGGGGACGGCCGTGGCGTGCCGCGGCGCCAAGCGTCAAGCGCCATGACAGGACCCCCCCCCCCACCCTTAGCTCTCCCCCTCTTCCTTTGGAATTTAGAGAGGAGATCAGGGGACAGATTGGCCTCAGGTTCCCACGAACGCTCCTCCGGACCGAAGCCCTTCCAGTCAATAAGGAAGAACCGCTTCCCCCTTACCGCCTTCCTCCGCCAGCAAACCCCCTTGACCTCAAAGATGTTAATCGTATTAGCAACAGGAGAAGGGGAACAATCTACGGGAGAAGCGGTTCAGCACCGCCGCTTGAGGAGGGACATGTGAAACGCGTTCGGGATACGTAAAGTCGGGGGCAAGCGGAGCTTGTAGGACACCGGGTTTAATTGCTGAAGTACAACAAAAGGGCCCAAATACTTAGGTCCCAACTTGTAACTGGGCACCTTGAAGCGAATGTACTTGGCAGATAACCAAACCCTATCACCCGGCTTAAATATGGGCGCAGGTCTCCAGTATAAACCTGTCGGCCTGGACTTTGGTGCGGGTGAAGGCCGTAGAAGGGCCTGTCGGTGGTTGACTTGCCAGAGTGTGACTGATGTCCCTTACTTGGGCATCCACGGCTGGAACGTGACACGAGGTAGGCAGATGGAGAGGCGGGTGGGGATGTAGTCCAAAGCCAACAAAAAAAGGGAGAGGGCCCCAGTTGAATAGAGTCCATGGAATTGAAACTAAAATTCCGCCCAGGGATGAGGTCAGACCAGTTATCCTGACGGGCGATACAAAATGTCGCAGGTAGGTCCCCCAAAACCTGGTTTAACCCTTTCTACCTGCCCATTGGTTTTGACGGGTGTATGCCGACGAGAAGTCCAGTTGAACCTGATAACAGAGCACAGACAGAGCCCGCCAGAATATTTGACACAAACTGGACCCCCCTATCGAAACGATATGTAACGGGAGCCCGTGTAGCCGAAAAAAACGTGCTGGGAAAAAAAGTTGGGCCAATCGATGAGCTGCATGGACAACCCGGTCCAGAGGGAACAAAATGAGCCATCTTAGAGACAACCCAATCGGTCCCACCACCCAAATTACCGTGTTACCCACCCGAGGAGGTCGGTACGAAGTCCATGTCTATATGGGACCCCAGGTTTTCTCCGGCACCGGGAGAGGCAGCAATAGCCCGCGAGTCTGAAGGGCTAGGGACATTTGTTTACTAGCACAGAGGTGCAGGCCAGGACATAAGTCCCCTAACATCTTGAGCGAGGGTAGCACCAGTAATAGCGAGGAATTAAATTTGAATAGACTTATGCACTCCAGGAATGGCCATCAGTTTCGGGAAGAGTGTTCCCAGCATTAGAATATGAGGCCGCTGGTGCAGGCGGACGTAGTTTATCCCTTCCCACCTTTATCCCCCGGAGGTAGAATGATTTAAGATCCACGGGGCCGCCGTGAGGAGACTTCTGTGAGGAATTAGGTGCTGACAAAGGCGTTCCTGAGCCCACAGTGTCCGAGATCTAGAAAAGGGGCATCCCGCCCTGATGTTCTTCTCAGCTGGCTGAAAGTGCAGAAAAAGTCAAAGCGGGGCTAAGTGGAAAAAGAGGGCCACCAGGCTGACGAGATTTAGTCGTATGAGCTGTACTGAAGATAAAGGAGGTTTTTGTGATCCGTGAAGATTTCGATGTGATGGCGAGCACCTTCCAGCAAGTGCCGCCATTCTTCTAGGCCAACTTTAATGGCCAGTGTAATTCACGATCTCCAATCGAATAATTTCGCCTGAGGGCTGAGTGAAAAAAACGCAAGTTCGCAGTTTTCCTAGGCAGACTTCTGGTAAGAGGAACGGCTCCCCGCACCCAACAGAGGACGGCGTCCACTACATCAAGGACGAACGAATCTGCGGTCCGGGCGAGACAGAACAGACCGAAGCAAATGCAGATTTGAGAGCTCAAAGGCTTCTTGAGCTTCTGGAGGCACAGGATTTGGTGTTGCATCTTTCTTCGTCGTGCCACAGCGGTGCCACGAGCCGTGAGAAGTTGCGGGACAAACTGTCTGTAGTAATTTGCAAAGCCCAGAACACGTTGGATAGCCCAAGGCCCACTGGAACGAGGCCACTGTAAGACTGCAGACAGCTTAAGGGATCCATCTGGAGACACAGCTGATCGAGACTTATGTACCCCAGGAAGGTGGGCAACGAGGTGCGTTTCAAAAGGCATTTTCTCCAGTTTAGCATATAACTGATGGTCTCGGAGACGTTTGACACCAGGCGGACGTGTGGCGGTGAGTCTTTAAATCAGAGAGAGATCAGGATTCATCCAAGTAAACGAGGGACACAGACATAGAGGAGGTCATGGAAGATCGCGTTGAAGAAAATCGAAAACTGCCGAGCGTTGCAGAGGACAAATGGCATGACCAATATTCAAAATGGGCCATCTCTGTGATGAAGCCGTTTTCCACTCGTCGCCCTAACGGATACGGATCAGTTTGTACGCTCCCCGCAAGTCCAACTTGAAATTTTTTCGCCCGGCCAACACAGCAGGCGGTCGAAGAGCTCGCGAGATCAGAGGCAGGGGTATATCGATTTTTGATACTAATTTTTGTTAAGCCCCCCCTATAACCGGATACAGGTCGAAGAGTACCATCCTTCTTTTCGACAAAGAAGAGAAGCCAGCCCCCCGCAGGCGAGGAAGACTTGCGTATAAAGCCCTACGAGGTTATCTCCTCTGAATATACTCCCGTCATATTAGCTTTAGTCTCCTGGATGGAAAGAGAATAGACTCCTTCCTGCCTCGGAGAGTACTACCGGGTTGCATGTCAATCGGACAATCATACGGCCCGTGCGGGGCAGCGTTTTGGCCTGTCTTTTTCCAGAAAACACATCGGAAAAGTCTAGGTACAGAGTGGGGCAGACCCGACAGAGGTTTTCGTAGAAGTTACTGGGTGGGCCGAAGGGCAGAACGGAGAACTGGAAGCAACGCGAGTGGGCCACGCAGGGCCCCAAACGGATAATTTCGGCCCGTGTTTCCATCCAAGGTCGGAGCATGCCTTGCAACCAAGGTAGGCCCAGGAGAATCTATCTCAAAAGAGGAACGAGGCAGGACCACCAGCATCAGAGTTTCCTTTTGTAGACGCCTATCTGTAAACAGAGGGGCGCCGTGCAGAACCGGATAGCGTCCTTTAGCATTCGTCACTGACGGAAGAGACAACATGGCTTCTGCAGAGGGTCACCGTGAGACGAAACTTTGAAACAAGAGCTTGGCTACGAAATTCCCAGTGGAGCCCTGGAATCAATGGAAGGCGGTGGCTTGAAGGTGCTGTCCCGGAGAAATTCCAAGATGGACAGGGAATGGTGATCATAACGGAGAGAGACCGCACTGACACCTAAGATGCCGTCGTCCTGCGAACCCCCAAGGTGCGCGAGTTTCCCGGACCGTACGGGACATCCCCAATGAAGTTGGCCGAACTGCCACATTAGAACATAACTAACTGCCCTCAGAACGACGCTGCAAGTATTCTTCCTGGGTCAAGGGGCTCTCTCTAATCGTACGTATTCATCCTCCGGAACCCTTGCAGAGTAGTGGAGAATGTTGAAAGACGGAGCCCAACGAGATAGCGCGCGTGGATGAGGTGACTCTCCCGATGAAGGGCTGAGCCTCTTGTTGTCGTCCCCCCCCCCTCGGCGCAAACCGAATGTTCAATTCGGGAGGCCAACTGAATCAGTTCATCAGAGTGGACGGCAGATAATCCCGCCAGCAAGCTCGTCCTTATATGGCCCCCCGAGAGGCCCTTGCCAGAAGAATTTGCCACCAAGTTCATTAATCCCAATTCAATTTAGAGCAAGTGTTCGGAACTGCACTGAATAAGTGACCCACAGTGGAGTCTGTTCTCCCCTGACCGGAGACGGAGCAGGCCGCGGCCGTGTGAGGAGGTGCTGCCAGTTCCTTCGAAGACATAGCAGAAACCCTGAAAGAAAGGCTTGTAATCGTCGTCAACAACGATCTCCTCGGTCCCCATAACCGAGTGGCCCGAGGCCAAGGCTTCTCATGCCCGACAAGAGTCTAATTATAAAGGCCACCATTACTCGCTCGGTGGGGAATTGGTGCCCCAGACATTTTCCAGGAGGATGGAGCCATTGACTGAAGAAGCCACGGCATCTAACTGGGAATCTCCATCATAGCCGTGGACGGAAGCGGCAAGTTGCAGGGAAGGTTCCTGGTGCAGGAGCAAAGACTGTATGTCGAGGCGCGGCCGCCGCAGCTGAGGAGCACGAGCTGCAAGGTTCTGGGCATCATGGCCGCGAGCTGGTTAAATAATACCTGGCACGGCTTGGGCGATAGCCGTCGAGACAGTCCCGGAGAAACGGCAAGGGTACCCTGGGCGGACATCCAATGGCCAGTTTTGTACGTAAACCCAGGTTTGGTGATTCGCTGGAACCAACACAAGCGATGATAGCTATGCCAACGCCAGGAACGGAGTCTAAGTAGCCCCGGTATCCACCAGAGCCCACCGCAAAACGGGATGGACTTGCTGCGGCGTGAGTCAACCAGGTCGTTACCCCTGACGTGACTGGCTTGCGATGGCGCCGGAGTACACAAGGTACAAAGACGAGTAAGTCCAGAGGCGAAGTCGTGGACAGGCAGAAGGTCAGGCAGGGGGCGGCAGAGTTTCGTGGTCAGCCAGACGGGCAGACGGTCAGGGCAGTGGCGGCAAACAGCAAAGGTCAGGAAATGTAAGCAGAGCGGACTGTAACATAAAGCACGGAAATCAGGACAAACTTTTTCAGAAACGACTACTAACGCAACGGAAGCACACCAACAAACTGGCAGAGAGTGCTGAGGTTGGGCGTAACCTTATATAGGACCAGCGGCGGCCGTCATAATCCAATTAACGGCGGCCTGGCCCTTTGAATCCCAGACCAGCTGTCGTGATGCGCGCCTTAAGCACGGGCCACGCAGCGAGGCATCGGCTGTCAGAGGCCGGACACAGGAGCGGGGACAGTGATTACTAGGTCTCCCGGCCAGGGCATAAGACAACGGCTGCGGGCAAGCCGCAAACACCCGCGCCGGACCCCCTTAAGCGCAGGGGGACGGCCGCGGCGAGCCGCGGCGCCAAGCCCCGTGACACTCTGTAGATGATATTTAGGATTCTTCTGTGAACTGATATAGTGCCGAAGAGACTCGCCACAAGGCAAATGTGTTACCCATCTTCAAAAAGGGTTCTAGGTCTTGCCTAGGTAATTATACACAAGTAAGTATAACACCGATTATGGGAAAACTGTTTGAGGGGCTCATAAGGGACTATATACAGAAATACGTGGCTTAATATAATAAGTGATTCCCAGCATGGTTTAACTAAGGACAAAATTTGTCAGATCAACATGATATGTTTTTATGAAGAACTTAGTAGAAGTATAGTTAGCGGGGCGGCTGTGGATATAGAGCGACATGTATGAAAACTGTCTAGGTCTAAAACTCCCTTTGTTGCCCATAGCAATCAATCAAGAGCCCCTTTCATTTTTGCATAGCATATTTGAAATTAATGGGCCTAAAGATTGGTTGCATAGGCAACAAAGGAATTTTTAGACCTAGACAGTTTTTCATACATGGGCCCAGTAGTGGTTTTTTTTTTAGACTTTGCAAAGGCATTTGACACTGGTCCTCATATGCGTCCTATTGGATAAATTAAAATCTATTGATTTAGAAATAACAGTGTTGTAATTAAAATAAAATCGGTCATACTCAAAGAGTGGTGATAAATGATTACTGCTCTGAATGGTCCCTCCCGGTTTATAAGTGTGTGATTCCCAAGCAGGGCCCGCCAACAGAAATTTCAGGGCCCTCCATACAGCTGAAGCACCTGGCCCCCCCCCCCCCCCCTAAACCCCACCCCCAGAAAACCCGATCGCCCCCGCCCCAAGAAAAGAAAAACGGCCTCTAGAACATAAATGCGCGCCATTTTAACCACATAATACAGTGTGGCAAAAAAAGATACTGTATTGTGTAGTCACAATAGCAAGTGAGTACAACATCGTGTCCGGTCTCCACTCAGCATCATAGACACAGGGCTAGTTACTCCATCCATATCCCCTCCACCCGACAGTACAATATCCCCTCCACCGCACATACACATATCACCTCCACCCACATACAATATCCCCCTCCACCCACATACAATTATTCCCCTCCACCCACATCACAAATTCCCCCCTCCCACCCACATACAATATCCCACTCCACCATCCTAAAATATCCTCCTCCACCCACATCCAATATCCCCATCAACCCACAAACCGTATCCCCCGCCACCCCAATACACAATACCCCCCTACACCCACATACAATATCTCCCTCCACCCACATAAATATCCCCCTCCACCCCACATAACAATATCCCCTCACCCACATACAATATCCCCCTCAACCCACTTACAATATCCCCCTCCACCCACATACAATATCTCTCCACCCCACATACAATATCCTCCTCCAACCAACAGACACTTATCCCCCTCCACCCACATACACTATCCCCCTCCACCCACATACAATATCCCCTTCCACCCACATACAATAATCCTCCACCCACATAAAATATCCTCCTCCACCCACAAACAATATCCTCCTCCATCTCGCACATACAATATCCCCATCCCACTCCACTCCACAAACGACTATCCCCCTCCCACCCACATACAAATATCCCCCTCCACCGCAATACAATATTCCCCCCTCCACCCACATACAATATCCTCCTCCTCCACATACAATATCCCCCTCCACCCACATACAATATGCCCCCTCACACCCCACAACAATATCCCCCTCCACCCCATACAATATCCCCCTCCACCGCATACAATATCCCCCTCCCCCCGCACACAATATCCCCTCCACCCTCAACAATATCCCCTCCATTTTTCCCTTGGTCACGCACCTCGCCACCTTCTAAAATAACCCAGCAAGAAAGTAAGTGTAACTCCTAACACAGCTCAGGTATAACTTACAACACCGCCACATAGAGACCACAAGAGGGTCAACACCACTCAGGTCACATTACAGAGAATACACCACTATCCAATATAGAAGCAAAATAACCCCTAAATCGGACTCATACCGAGACGTCCCTTGACTGATGAGCTTCGTTACTCCTTCCTCTCATGAGTCGTTCTTATTTTATTACCTTTTTCTTCATCATCCCGTTCCACACCGGGCCCATGATGACTTGTCCCGGCCACAACTCATCCCTGCAAGAAATTACACACAAATATCTCTAGAAATCCTCAATTTGTCCACAGCTCTTTTACCTATTCCCTTCCTCTGTACAAACTTCCCAGGGGTGGGAGAGCGGGTACAAAGCCGATAACTTTAGAGGCCTATATCCATAAGGGGATGGATAGGTGGGGAAAAGGACTAACCCCCCTGGAGAGATAATGCTACAGCTAATCGTCTTCCCCCTAACAATTATAATTATACCAGGTAGGTAGGCAAATGGGGAAAGGCCCTCCGGTAATTAGTATAGGCCCTATTTAGTAGGGTATACCCCCGCCGGATAAGGTTGGTAGGGCCAGCCCCAGTAGGTTGGGTGGGGTACCTAGCCATGAGTCCCCTTAAGTTGTAGGTGGTTCAGGGCCCTCTGTTAGAGTTTAGGTGGAGTCAGGGCCCTCCTTCCAGGGTAGGTGGAGTCAGGGCCCTCCCTTCAGGGGTAGTTTGGATCAGGGCCCTCACTTCAGAGTTAGGTGGAGTAAGGCCCTCCTTCAGGGGTTTGTGGGAGTCAGCTCTCCTTCACAGCGGTTAGGGGAGTCAGGCCCTCCTTCAAGGTTAGGTGGATTCAGGGCCCTCCATTAGAGAGTTAGTGAGTTCAGGGCCCTCCTTTAGAGGTTATGTGGAGTCAGGGCCCTCCTTTAGAGGTTAGGTGGATTCAGGGCCTCCATTATAGGTTTATGTGGAGTCTGGGCCCTCCGTTAGAGGTTAGGTGGAGTCAGGGCCGCTCCTTTAAGAGGTTAGGTGTAAGTCCAGGGCCCCCTTTAGAAAAAATTGGCACCAGGGCCCCCTTTAGATATAGGCAGCCGGGGACCCCCTTTAGAGATAGTGGCAGCACAGGGACGCCCCTTTATCGATAGGCCGCGTCCAGGGACGCCCTTATAGTGATAGGCAGCGCCAGTTACCCCCTTTAGTGAAGGCAACGCGCCAGGGACCGCCCTTTAGAGATTAGGCAAGCCGGCCAGGGACCCCTTTAGTTAGTGATAGGCAGCGCCAAGGGACCGCCCCCTTTTAGAGATAGGCAGCGCCAGGGACCCCCCTTTAGTATAGCAATGCCAGGGACCCCCTTTAGGTGATAGGCAGTCAGGACCCTCTTTAGAGATAGGCAGCGCCAGGGACCTCCTTTTAGATGATTAGGCATCCAGGGACCCCCCTGTAAGTGATAGGCATGTCAGGACTCCCTTTAGTGATAGGCAGCGCCCAGTGACCCCCTTTAGTGATAGTCAGTGCCAGGGACACCCCTTTAGTGATAAGGCAGTCAGGACCCCCCTTTAGTGATAGGCAGCGCCAGGGACCCCCTTTAGTGATAAGGCCTTCGGCCCCCCTTTAGTGATAGGCAGCACCAGGGACCACCCTTTTTATGATAGGCAGCACCATGGGACCCCCTTTAGAGATAGGCAGCACAGGGACCCCCTTTAGTAATAGTTAGTCAGGACCCCCTTTAGTGATAGCAGCGCCAGGGACCCCCCTTAGATATAAGGCAGTGCCAGGACCCCCCCTTAAGTGGATAGGCAGTGCCAGGGACCCCTTTAGTGATAGGCAGTCAGACCCCCCTTATAGTGATAAGCAGCGCCAGGGACCCCCTTTAGAGATAGGCAGCCGCCAGGGACCCCCTTTAGTGATAGGCAGTGCCAGGGACCCACCCCCTTAGTGATAGGCAGTGCCAGGACCCCCTTTAGTGTATAGGCAGTCAGACCCCCTTTAGCATAGGCAGCGCCAGGGACCCCCTTTAGTGATAGTGCCAGTCAGGGACCCCCCTTTGTTTATAGGGCAGCGCCAGGGACCCCCTTTAGTGATAGGCGAGTCCAGAGGGGCCCCCTTTATTGATAAGGCAGTGTCCAGGACCCCCCCTTTCTGATAGGCAGTCAGGGCCCCCTTTAGTTATAGGCAGCGCCAGGGACCTCCCCTTAGAGATAGGCAGTGCCAAGGGACCCTCGTTAGTGATAGCAGCAGTGCCCCTCTAGTAATTAAAAAAAACATATCAATCACTTAAACCTGAGCCTCCGGTGTCCTGCCGCTCGTCGAGCTCCCGCCGGCTCCTGCCCGCCCGCATAGTGCGTCGCGGGGGGAGTGACGTCAACGCCCCCCCCCCCGCCCCCTCTACGTCAGCAGTAGGAGCCGGCGCCCCGCAGCTGAAGGCCAAGCGTCTTCATCCTGCCTTGGAGATCGCGAGCGCAGCGCTTAGGGGCGCGCCTCCCCTGACACCCGCGCAGCCCCGGGATCGGGGACATATTCCCCAGCCCCAGGACGTCTACACTGGGCGCGTCGGGACGCGGGGCCCGGCGTGCAGAGACCCGATGCGCAGGCCGGCCCCTGGGATCGGACGGCACTGCCTCCGTGGCCCCCCCCGCAACTCGGGGCCCACACTGTGGGCCAGAGGCGAGCTGGTTCGTACGGCCGCGCCCGCCGGGGCACCGCTCTGCCTTGAGGAATAAAGAGGGGCCCGCTTTGGCCGCGGGCCCCCCTTTTTCCACCGGGCCCCAAACGGGAGTACCTCGGTTTGAACCCCCTGTAATGGCGGCCCTGACCCCAAGGCTTCAGTAACTTGGTCCTCTTTTTTTTCAATTATTTATTTATGATATAGGGAGGGGATAGCACTGTTTCCTATTTCGCAATGAAAGCTAAGATCTATGTATGTAGTGCAATCGTATGGTAAGATGTTCATAAACCTACAATCAGGACCTGGACACACTGAGTGCTTTGGTATCCACTTGTGAAATGAGGTTCAATGTGGATAAATGTATAGTTCTGCGTCTGGGTTCAAATAATCTGCAGGCAGCATATGTCATAGGGGGTGAAAAATTGGGAAAATCGCTTGTTGAGAAGGATCTGGGCGTAATTGTAGATTATAGATTACAGAACAGAATGCAGTGTCAATAAGCTGCCTCTATGGCGAGCAGGATATTGGCGTGTATTAAAAGAGGAATAAACTCACTGGACAGGGAAGCAATATTACCACTGTATAAAGCATTGGTGTGGTCACATCTGGAATATTCTGTTCAGTTCTGGGTCCCAATTTATAGAAAGGATATAATAGAGCCAGGGAAAGTGCAAAGACGAGCAACCAAACTAATAAGGAGAATAGTCATTCTTAGTTATGAGGAGGAGTTAAAGAATTTAAATTATTTAATCTTCAGAAAAGATGGCAACGGATAGACATGATTAATTTATTTAAGTATATAAATGGGCCATACAAAAAGTATGGAGAAAAGCTATTCCATGTAGAACCCCCTCAAAACACAAAGGGACATTCCCTTCATGTAGAGAAAAAGGGATTCAATCTCCATGAAGAGAAAAAGCCTTCTTCACCATTAGAGAACTTTGAATTTGGTGGAATGCCCTCCATGAAAATCCTTTAATCAGCAAGAACAGTGAGTGGTTTCAAGAAAGGGCAATACAGTATCTACTAAACATATTAACACTTTTGAAGTCATATAAAAGTCTAGGTCCAGTCCGATGGAAATTTTGGGAGATCAACGTATAGTATGAGGCTGTGCGGTCCTCTCCCTTTCATGTTTGTATAGATCAAAAAGCTGAGAAAATTGATATATTGTTCTGTGGGGAACTATTCAGTAGAACTTTTATTCACTTAAATCCCTACTTGTTCTGGGTCAAGGTAGGACCGGTGGGTGGCAGTCTTATCAGTGATTTGAACAGTCTCCGATGTATCAGTGTTCATACGGGAGTATAGCTGTCAGTCACTGATAACATTGCCCACTGGACTCCTTAGTTTAGAATAAACAGGGATTTAAATGAATAAAATACAACTTCTACTAAATCTTCTATAACTATAAATCCATCTGCTCAGGGTTTCTTGCTCTATAACATGCTGGCAGCAGACCGCATAGCACGTTCAATGTGACAGGTTCCATTTAAGTTAAAAAAGTATTCTGATCTTAGTTATTTATGATAGGATATGCAATGAATGTCTGATAAGTGTGACTTCCTGAGGTGAAACATGCATTTCTTGCTAAAAATGGGTTCCACTAACCCTGCTTTATGAGGAGTCTGTCTATGCCAAAAATATTGGGTTTTGAGAGTGGAATAAGAGTTGCATGTCTCTCCTCATTCGCTTCTAAAAGAGACAACCTTGTTTAATTTAAAGCTTTTTTTTCAGACCACTTCAGGATGGAACACCAAATGCAGTTATATTTTTAGGGAGAGAGAACCAAAACTGAATCTTTACCGTAGGTTAAGAAAAACATTCCTATACCACTGCCTTCAGATTAGGTTAACCTATACAGTTGAAACCAGAAGTTTACATACACTATATAAAAAGACACATACGCGATGTTTTATTGTCTCAGCCATCTGACATATTCAGAAAAAAGGCCTTACCCGTGTTTAGGTCATTAGGATACCTAAACATTTGTATTATATTTGTCAATTGCCAGAATAATGAGAGAGAAACAGGATGTTTTAAGGCATTTTTATTACTTTCCGCAAAGTCCAAAGTTTCAAATAGTTGGTAGGAACTTTGGCCCATTCCTCCTCACAGAACTGGTGAAACTGAGCCTTGTTTGTAGGTCGCCTTGCTCGTACACACCTTTTCAACTCTGCCATAAATTTGTTCAAGTAGATTGAGATCATGGCGTTTTTTGAATATCCCACTCCAAAGAATTGACCCTTGCTTTTCCTTAAGCCACTTTGTAACCCGAAGTTGGCAGTATGCTTCGGGTCATTGTCCATTTGAAAGAACCATTTCTGTTCAAGCTTTAACTTCCTGGTTGATGTCTTGAGATGTTGCTTCAGTATTGCCACATAATCTTCTTTCCTAATGATGCTATCTATTTTGTGAAATGCACCAGTCCCACCTGCAGCAAAACAACCCCACAACATGATGCTGCCACCCCCGTGTTTCAAAGTTGGGATGGTGATCTTAGGCATCCAAGTGTCTCCGTTTTTCCTCCAAACGTAACGATGGTCATTATGGCCAAATAGTCCAATTGTAGTTTTGTCAGACTATAGGACATGTCTCCAAAAATGTAGGTTTATGTTCCTGTGTGCATTTACAAACATTGTTCTGGCTTTTATATGTTTCTTTTGGAATAATGGCTTCTTCCTGGCAGAGTGACCTTTCAGTCCATGCTGATACAGTACTCGTTTCACTCTGGAAAATGACAAAATCTTACCAGCTTCCGCCAGCATCTTCACAAGGTCTTTTGATTTTGTTCTTGAATTGATCTGCACATGTTGGACCAAGCACATTCATCTCTGAGACACAGATCCCATCTCCTTCCTGAGCGATATGATGGCTGGACATTCCCATCTTGTTTGTACTTGACGTATAATCGTTTGTACGGATGAACAAGGAACCTTAGGTATCTGGAGATTGCACCCAAGGATGATCCAGACTTGTACAAGTCCACAATTCTCTTCCTGATAATTTGGCTGATTTCTTTAGACTTTCCAATGATTTTACACACAGAAACAGTGTATTTCTGTTGTGCAATAAAAAATTCATCCACATGTGTGTCTCTAATTAACTCAGATGTTGCCAATAAACCTTAGAAGGATATTACTTCTTCATATGGGCAGTCCCAAATTGTTTAGACATAGTAATCCTACTGTATGTAAACTTTTGACTTTGCAGGAAGTAATAAAATGCCTTAAAAATGATCTGTCTCTCTCTCAATATTCTTGAATTTGGAAAATGTAAATAATTTTGGTAATCCTAATTGATCTAAAACGGGTAAGGTTTATTCTGATTTCATGTCAGATAGTGAGAAAAACATGCATATGTATCTTTTTATATAGTGCATGTAAACTTCTGGTTTCATACTTGCATACCGTAGCATTGTTCCTGCAGACATTAAAAGGTTATTCTCACCACATTGATAAGCTTTAAACATTTAGGCAAAGGTAAATTAAGACTATTACCATATACATTGCTGTTCAGATTTTGCTTCAAAACTAGAGCAATTCTTATCTCCAAGCTTCCCTAAGTTACCAACCACCTCTCTATGTTCTAAAAGGCATTAAAGTCTCGTCCGGCACAGTGAGGTTCCCTGCTGTGTCTTATCAGCAGCACAGGAGCTTCTTTATGTTTCTTACTGACAAGTGTTTACCCTTTAGAGTTCTGTAGTCTTCTGCCCTGTGGATTAAATCCTTTTATTAGCAATATCTATCTAACAGGCTCAGCAAGGAATAGCAGAGCTGATATGCCAACTACTGTAGAACTGCCCACAGCCTAGCCAGGAAGTTTAAAGCTGGCTGTGATGAGCAGGCTCTGTGAAATGGTATGGTGAGAGCCCCTCTTTAAGTTAGCAAAAGGAGGGGCTAGGTGTATGGTAAGACATGATCACAGGATCAAAGTGGGTATGCTTGTAGTCAATGGTCATGGAGCAGCAAAAATCTTGGTACACATAGATCTACACAATAGTTGAATACACACAATGGTATTTGCTTATTTATTGTAAAGCAATGGAGCAGTGAAAAAAGTTTAGTGTCCATATGGTTTTGTTCACATCTGCATCAGAGGTCCTAATAATTATTACTTGTCCATGGTGTAAATTTGCAGATCGTGGATAATTGTACATTGTCATTAAAAATCAGATGGTCAATAATAAATAAGCTGCAGTAATGAGAGAATAAGACTGTAAGGATTATACATAATGTTTAATACGGTCTAAGTATTCGTCCATGCATATATAACCTTATAAAATGGATTACAACATTATCTTATATGTAATTGCCAATACAATTATACACCATGAGTGCAATAATTAGTATTCATATTCTATTACTGACTCTTCCAGTACAGGCTTCTCAACATTTTGAGCAACAACACGAGTGTATACCAAAGAAGTAAGAACTAGGGGCCTCATGTATGAAAACTGCTGGAGAGCTTAGATTGGTTGCTATGGACAACAAATAAAATCTTCCACCTAGACAGTTTTTCAGGCATGGGGCCCCCCCTTGGGAATTCTCAACCCCCTCAATTTTGAAAAATAAAATTTTAAAAATCCATAGGTTGTATAAATACTTCAGTGGGGTTGATTTAAATTTAAAAAACAGTTTCCCATGGGGACAAGCACAAATTTAATCCCTAAACCCATATCTGCATGGATAATACAGCATCATCAGGTACTAGAAAAGAGTGGCTCTTTCCTACAAAGTCCTGTAAAAAATGAACCCCACTGTTGTTTGTTAAAAGATTTTTTAATTGCTCATCTTGCATAGACATCGAAGGAAGGCATATTTTGATGCAGTGCTATGGGATTCCAAGTTGATAATCTCTGTATCAAAATGCAGGGAGAATACAGCATTGTCCTGTAAAAAAAATTTTGAAATTACTCTGGTTTTTAAAAAATTTCATTTAAAAAGGATAAAAAACCCTTTTTTAAAGGGCTTTTTTTAAACCCAAGAAAAAAAGAAAATTAATTAAGTACAGTTACCCAATTCCCCCCCAAATTTTGCGAGCAATTATTCCCAACCCGTAGGAAAAAATATTAATGGCCCTTACCCCCCTTGGGGGTCCCAATA
Source organism: Phyllomedusa bahiana (assembly GCA_025379985.1). Classification (NCBI taxonomy): domain Eukaryota; kingdom Metazoa; phylum Chordata; class Amphibia; order Anura; family Hylidae; genus Phyllomedusa; species Phyllomedusa bahiana. The sequence continues at coordinate 20,970 of JAODAL010032779.1, forward strand.
AAGTAAAATCAGGGGGAATTGTGATTGCAGGGGAGACCCTAAAAAGGATTTTTGCAGCACAAGGCACTGGAATGTGAAAGGTACGGGAAATCCAAGGGGTTTTTTTACAAAAAGGGCCCAGTTTCCAGGGGCCCCCAAAGGAAGCGGGGGCCGGCCGTACTAAAGGAGCAAAAACTGTTTTCCCGGGCTATTAGGTCAGATTTCACTCTCCCTCGGGTTTCGTCACCCCTTCCTGTTTTTTCTTTTGTTCATACACTGTTTTTTGGTTTTTATTTAAAAAAAGGTCCATCAAAGTGTTGGTTTGTCCCATAAAAGAATCCCAAATTACATGATTTTGAGGACATCTTCATAGTCAAAAAACCTTTTTTTAAACCCCCAGGGAAAAAAATTTTTTTTTCCGGGGGCCCCCCAGGGGGGGCTTTTTTTGGGAAACTTTTTTGGGGGGTCAAACCTTCCTTTTTTCAATTTTTTTTTGGGCCAAGGTTCAAAAAACCTTGGTGGGCATTGCTGGTATGCCCAAATTACCATTAGGGTGCGATTTACAGTGGTTTTAAAATTATTGTGTTTCTTTTTGTCCTTAGTGTTATCCATTGTTTTTGTTTAAAATCAAATTTCTGCGAAGGACACACTGTACCCCCCTTTGTGTTTATGTCTGAAAGCGTATTTACACATCTCGGGCCCTCTCTGTCCCTGTATATTATGAAATGTTTTTTTTTAATATTTTTTTTTTGAAATGTGTTATACCTAATAAGTGTATGTCTTTTTTATTTTTTTAAATTTTTACACTACCCTTGCAAAAAAAAGTTAAAGTTTGGAAATGCTCCTTGTAAATTGCATTGCCAAAAAGAATTTAGCTGTAAACCCCTTGCTTGCAAACATAGGGAGAACAGAACAGCTTTTTTTAAGTGCTTTTAAGCCAAAACCCCAAAAGTTTGAAAGTCCCTGCCCCTTTCCCTGCGAAAATTTATTTCCTTTCTCGCAATTTTCCGGCTTTTAAATTTTTTCTTTACATAGAAAAAGGTGCCCAAAAAAACCCCGTTTGTTTCTGGGGGGTGGTGGAGCAATACAAAACTTTCGAGTATTATCGGCACAAAAATTATAAAAAAAAAAACTTCTTCATTAAAAAGTACAGAAACAAAGCTTTTTGAGCCACGGGGGTAAAAATTTTCGGGACAAAAAAAATTTGACATTTCTTCTTTAAAAAAAGCCTTTAAAAAAAGCATTAAAAGCCCAAAACACATGTGGTTTCTTTGTTTGCTTTGGGGTTTTTTTTAAAGGGAAAAAAAAATATAAGTTTTTTTTGTTTTAAATTTTTTTGTGCCAATAATTCCTAAATTTTTTTGGATTGAGGGGTTTTCCTTTGGGGCCACATGAATGAAAAAACTCTTAGGTAAAAAAATTTCCCATTTTGTTCCCCCAAAAGAAAAACCAATCAGAGCTTTCCTTTTTCCCATTTCATTTTAGTCCCGGGGAAAAATGGAAAGGGGGGGCCAAATTCGGGTTGGGTTTTGAAAAGGGGGAACAAAGTGAATTTTAGACCTGGGAAGTTTTCTTCCCTTGTGGCCCCTTTTGTTTTTTATTGGTTTCTGGAAACCCAATATCTAAACGCGTTCCCCCCCTTAAATTATAAAGGCTGAAAAACATTCAAAGGCATCCCCCAAAGGGGGAAACCTTTACACGAGGACTCCCAAATTAGCCCCCACGTGCCTTTTGGGCCCCTCAGTCGTGGAAGCTCCCTTTTATTTGGTTTCATTTGAATGATGGTAAAAACCCAAAAATGTTTAAATTTAACCCCAAAATATGCGGGCTTTGGGGAAAAGGGGGAAAAATTGATCATCAGGGGAAAATTTCTTGGAAGGGGGACTCATTCAGTCTCTGTACCAGAAATGCATGTGCATTTTAGCATGGAAAAAAATAGAAGTTTACAGTTTGTGACTGAAGGTAAAAACCCTTAAAAGCATGGGAAAAAGGGTCATGGTTTGTTACCCCAAGTGATCTACCAACTAATCAATATCAGAATGGAGTACTTTGGACCCACCAGAGAAAATCATTCTTGGTGCGCACAATTCAGTATATAGAAATGTAAGACCTCCATAATTTTTTGTATTAAACCCACCCTTTTATATTTTTAGCATTTCAGAGGTTTTTATACCCGGAGTTTGCTCAAGGGCCCTAGTGAAAAAAATTTTCAGTTTTTAATTTAATGTAAAATGTACCCACAAAAATTTTAAAATTTATATATTTTTTTGATTAACCGTTCCCTTTACAAAAAATTTATATAACACAAGGGGGCCTCCTAAAAAAAATTTACTTAACACTTGCCTCCTGAAAAAATTATGCACATTTTGAAACCCCCTAAAAATTTATTATATTTAGAGATGGGCGAATTTCTCAAAAAATTTTCCGACAAAATTCGAATTGCTTCAGGACGAATCGCGTTAAAAAACAGCTATTTCCAGGCTGCACAGAGCCTGCGGGGTGCTTTTAAAAACTTTTGGGCCATGTTTAAAAATTTGCAGGGGGGGGCAGGGGTTTGGTTTCTTTAAAAGGGGTGTGTTTTGTATGACACGCAGATGACTGCCACCGCTCTTAAAAATCGCTTCACATAAAATTCCCTGAGCATTAAAGGGGGGAAAAAAAAAAACTCCCAAAAAAAACTAAAGCCGGATTTTTCCTGAAAATGTCAGGGCGCGCCAGCGGGAAAAAAAAAAACAAGTGGGGGGCCTCGGTGGCAACACAGTGCCCAGAGATTTGGAGGGGTGAGGGGAAAGGGGCCAAAAGGCAGCATGAGGTCAGAGAGTGGCCCAATGACATTTGGGGGTGGAAAAAAAAAAGGAGTGGGGCCACAAAAAGTGGCACAATGCACACAATGAGTGTGGAGGGCACGGGCAGCGCACCAAGCAGCGGCATGGGGGTAAAAAAGTGGACAATGACACAGTGTGGGATTTTGATGGCATCACAGCTGCAGAGCATGAGGTGGGAGAGTGGCACAATGAAGAGTGTGGAGGGGGGAAAAAAACGGGAGTGGGGCCACAGGGGGGCCCAAAAATGACAGTTTTGGGGAGGTTATGGCACCCGCCACAAGCGCAAGCATGGGGTTTCAGGCAGTGGCCCCAATAAACTTTGGGGGTTTGGCAAAGCAGTAATGGGCCACGAGGGGCCCACAATGAAAAGAGGTGGAGGTGACGGAAAGCATGAGGTCAGGGGAGTGGCACAATACACGGGTTGTGGAGGGCCGGCAGGAGCAAACAGCAGGCATGAGGTGGAAAATTTGGCACAATGACATTCGGGGAGGTGGAAAAAAACAGGATTTGGCCACGAATGGAACAATGGACCGATGTGGAGTTGACGGCATCAAACGCAGAGTAAATGGGTATAGAGGGGCCCACAATGACAGAGTGTGGGGGTGGAAAAAACTGAGTAGGCCACAGAGGGGGCACAATGTCACAGTATGGGGGGTCACGGCAGCGCCACGCAGCGCATGGGGGCAGGCAGTGGCAAAAATGACATTCTGGAGGTGGCAAAAATAGTAGGCCACAGAGTGGCAAAATTGACACTTTGTGAGGTGACGGCAGGGCAACAGCATGGGGTTTCAGAGAGTGTAAACAATGACACAGTGTGGGGGGCATGGCAAGCCCACGCGCAGCAGGAGGTCAAAACAGGGGCCCACAAGGGACACGTGTGGGGGGCCCGGGCAGCAGCCCCCAGCAGCAGCATGGGGGTAGGCAGTGGCAAAATGACTTTCTGGAGGGGGGCCCAAAACATTTAGTGGGCCCAAACCGGGAGTGGCACAATGACACAGGGGTGGAGGGCCCCGGCAGCAGCCCCCCAGCAACAGCTTTGGGTAAGAGAGTGGCACAATGACAGGGGGGGGAGGTGACCGCAGCAAGCAACAACAGAAAGCAGCAGCAGCAGCATGGGGGGTCAGAGGTGGGGCAAAAGGGAACGGTGGATGTAACGGCACCAGCAACAGAATGAGTTTTTGAGTGTCACAATGACGAGTGTGGAGGTGGGTGGGAATACCAGTCCCTGGTAAAGAGGGTGGTAGGCGGGATGGAAAAAACTTTTCAGCAGATGTGGGGGCATCAGGCGGGTGGGGGGCCCAGTATAGTGGCTGGGGGCAGGGAGTTTAAACCCGGGATCATTTCTAACGTTTGGGTGAGGCGCATGGCGGGATGTAGTCTAAACGCCTAAGGAATTGGGGTGTGGTAATTTTGGCCAAATCCCCCCGTTTTCATTTTGACAAAAGGTCAGTCTTTCCATTTTTCCCCGGGGTTTAAAAGGGGGGTTCCCCTTTGGGGTAAGATGGCCCCCCCCAAACACGGGAAAAACCCGTTTCTGGGGCCAAAATACGGGGCCGGGCAGGACAGCTTCTCCACTGCAAACTCGGCTTTTTGGGGCCCCCACACATCCGTTTGGCTCCCCATTTGGGCCCCAGGGGAAACTTCTAACTGGGGGGGGCCAGGGGTGCTGTCCAAGTGGGGCCACCACCGGTTGGTTCGGGGAACTTCTCCAGGTACTGCTCCTACCCCCCCCCTTCCCCCGCACCCGCGCAGTGGGTACGTGACGCTGAAGAACCCCCCGGCCCAGAACTGTCAGAGGAGGGACGTTTGCCCCCACATAGGCAGGGCCAACTATCGGAGGTTTCCCCTTTATAGTTTTTGGGGTTCGTCCCCCCTTCGGGCAGGGGGAAAAAAAAAAAAAGGGGTCCCTTTTTTGGCCCCGGTAGCGTTGGTCCAAATGGGGGGTGGGGGCCCAAAAATTTCACCCCTCGGGCCAGATGGGGGACTTTTGGTTGTCATACCCGGCCAAATCAGCATGCTGCAGGCCATCTGAACAAGTGACTCTGGGGGGGGGGCTCCCGCCTCCATCCCCAACGGGGTTTAGGGCCCACGGTGCTTTTTGGGCCCTCTGTTCGTTTTCCCTCATCTCCATCTCCCTTTCCCATCCCTGCCCCTGCTCCTCCTCTCTTGTCACCGGGGGGTAGAAAATCCACTTATTTCACCAAGGGCAATGCTTTGCTCCAATATCCTCCTCCTCCTCCAGTTTCAGCCCCCCCGGACTCATGTTGCCACGAGGAAAGTAGTCGCCCCCCGTCTCCAGGGCCCCTTTTCCCCGGGCAGATTTTTTTGCATCTGTTCCCGGCCCTGAAGCAAATGGAAAAGACGTTATTCATCCCATGTCCGGCGACTGACAAATAACGTCGCCCCCCTCGAATGGCCTTTAGAAGCGGCAGGTGTCAAGATGGGCTGCCACCCGGCGGGCATCAAAAATTTTCAAGGGGGATTTTCCCGGGCTGCCCCGGATCATCCCAAAATGGCCTTTCTCGGGTTAAAACTTTGGTTCCCAAATGTTTCAGGGGTGGAATTTCCCAAAAGGGGGGGGGGAAAAAAATCGCATTCAGGTGTGTTGGGGGAGGCCGGTTTTGCCAAATTTCAACTCGGGAGGGTGTTCCTGGGCTTTGTAGGAATGGGGTGAAATGCATGCCCCAGTTTTTGGCCCTTTTCAGAAAAATTTTTGAAGGGTCGGGGGGAAGGGCTTCGGAAAAATTTTCACAACCAAAAAATTTTAAAAAGGGGCGGGCCCTGAGTGCGCCATGGGGGGCCCTCTCTCCTCGGTTTCAGCGCGGGCCCCCATGTTCCCCCCATTGGCCGTCCAAACCCTGGTTTCCCAATTTTTCAGTTGGGGGGGGGCGGGAAAAAAAGCCACACATCGATTTCTTGCTGCTTTTGCGGAGCAGTTCCTCCCCTGTGTGGACTTTTGTTTGCCGAGGGAAGCCCCCGGGGTAGAACTGCGTGACCCCCTTTTTGCCCTTTCACTTTGTGGTATGATGGAGCAGGTTTCTTTTGGAAAAGGGTGAGATGGTGGTGGTGGGGGAGGGAGGAGGCGGACATTGGCGCAGGGAAACCGCAGTTTGACAAGGGGGGAGGAGGAAAGCGGGTCTCCTGTCCAAGTTGTTGGTTTTTGGGCCTTGGGCGGGAAACCCCCAATAAACCCCCGTGGGCCGTAAAGGGCATTATGGCCCCCGGGCCGTAAAATTTTCAAACTCCAGCGTCCGCACTGCCAGGCACCCTTTGGGAAAAAACCAAAAAAGATTCCCGGAAATTTGGGCCCCCTTTTGTTTTTACATATTTAAGGTTTTGTTGGGGTTCTGCCTTGTTTTGGGAAAAAAATTTCGGCTTGGAACTCTCCATCTCGGTCGGACAAGCCCTTAGTTCCTTTTGGGGGCGGGAGGTGCCACCATTTGGAAAAGGAAAGGGGCCCGCAGTACCAAAATTTGGGGCGGGAAACACGGTCAGCTTCTTTCCCCTTTTTGGATGGTTCGAGTATACTGTTTGGGTTTTTTTGCAATCGCCCCGTTGAAGACTGCGGCGCCTTTTAGTAGGGGGGGAGCAGGGGCTTTTGGACGGGAGATGATGGGGAAAGGAAACAAATCCTCTGCAGAGGTGGTGGAAACCTTTTAAGGCTTTCAAAAAGGCAGGAAAGCCACTGGGCACCCGCTTTATGTGTTGCTGCCCGGGGGGCAGGATTTGGACCACCACATAAAAGCCAGTTTCCTTCCCCGGCCACCGGGTGGTGAAACTGCAGTGTTGACGCCAGGGCCGGGGGTTTCCAAAAGTTAGCTCCCTTGGGCCCCGCTTCACTTTCCCCGCCCACAGATTTTACAAAAATTTTCCCAAAAATTTTGCTCCTCCGGTGTCCCTTTGCAAAGAAAATGCCACACCGCCGGGAGTATCTGATTTTTACGCCAACCCTCCGCACTTTAGTGACTACTGCCGCCGTGCCCCGGCCCGAGCCCCCTGGCGTGCCCCCTAACTTTCTTGGACCTGCCCAAGGGGTTTTCCCGCCCCCGTGGGCCCCTTGGCTCCCCACCCCCCACAGTTAAATACCCTGCCCGACCCCAAAAGCCACACAACCCACTTGCTGGGGTCGCCGCTGCCCGAAAGCGCAAGCTGACGCCTTTTTTCCTGAAGATGATTTTAAGCCCTTGCTTCCCCCCGGGTCCCAAGTTGCGGTGGGTTAACCATCAATCATCCCAAAAATTTTTGGTTTTTCATCGTTTTTATTGCTTGGTTTCCCCTACCGGTTTGGTAGGAGGGGGGTGGGCCCCTCCACAAAATGACCTCCCATGCCCACTCTCCACTTCTTTTACTTTTTGCCGCCCTTTTCCTTGGGAAGAAGCTGGGGATATTTTTGGGGCCCCCTATTTTTTCGCTTTCCAAGGTAAATGCTGGCCTGCCCCTCCTCAAAATTGGTTTTATCCTTTTGGGAGATGGGGCGCTGGCCCTGACCACATAGAAGATTCCGGCCCGAGGGGAACCGGGAAAAGGACAGGGGGGTTGAGGGAAAAGGTTGGGGGCCCATTTACCCACTCCCGGGCAATGCCAACTAAAAGGGGGGGAGTCTGTCGGTTCCCACCGACCCCTTTTGGGGGGGGTTGTAAAATGTTTATCTGGGGGGGAAGTGGATGACCTAGCAACCAATCAAGAACCCTTTGGGGTTTCTGAACAACCACAAACCCCCTGATTTTCAGCGGCCGTTGTGGGCCCCACGGAAAGTGAGCCTGCTGCGACGTCCCCTTGCCCGTTTTCGGGGACCCCGAGCCTGCTCCAGGAATTTTTTTGCCACTCCACTTGAGGTGCAAAAAGGAAACCTGCCACCTTCCCGTCTTTACATACGTTTGTTTCTAAAATGTAAGACACTGTTTTTTTGAAGATATCTTTTATATTTTTAAAAACACAACCCTGGGATTTGCTCCAAAAAGAAAACCCCCCAACAAGCTTGGGTAACCCCTTTTGGTATAATTTTCGCACCACAAATGGGCAAAAGGGGAAAAAATTTTTTGTGTGTTGGGGGTTTTAAAAAACCCCTGTGTTTTTTTTACTGAAAATAAAAACCCAAAAAAGGCCCTTTAAATTTAACCCTTGGGAAACCAAAAGGGGAAAATTTATTTTTTGGCGGTGGGAAAAAAAACGTTTTTTTTTTACTAAGTGCAAAATGCGAAAAATACTTAGGTTTAAACCCCTTTGGGTGTAAAAATTTGGGAAAAAAAAATATGCTTTCCAAAAATTTCCCGCTTTGTTTGCGTGTTAAAAAAGGCGTGTAAATTTTCGGAAAAACAAAAAGAAAAACTTGAAAAAACCTTCGGTTATGAATTATGCTACGGGAAAAAATTTTTTCTTTGGAGGTTGGGGAAAAAAACGTTTCTTTTTGTGACCCAAAAAGCAGAACAAGCTTAAATTAAACCCCCTGGATCTAAAAAATTTGGGGGCTAAAAAGAAAATTTGCTGCCCCAAAAAACCCGCTTTGGGAGGGGTTGTTTTTAAAAAGGGCGTGTTTTTAAAGGGGGGAAAACAACAACAAAAAAAAATTTTTTAATTTAAAACCCTTCGGTTTTTTGAATTATGCTAAAGGCAAAATTTTTTTCCTTGGAGGTGAAAAGAACATTTCTTTTATGAAACCCCAACAGCGAAAAAAACGCTTAATTTTAACCCCCGGATCTAAATTGCGCAAAATAAATGGGGCAAGCAAAAATTTTCCCGCTTTTTTGCATGGAAAATTTGGGGTGTTTTTAGTTACACAAACAACAGGGAAAAAAATTGGGAATTAAAAACCCTTTCCCTTATGAATTATGGGTACCCGGCAAAAATTTTTTCTTTGGAGGTGAAAAGAAGTTTTTTTAGTGACCCCCAACAGCAGAAAACGCTTTTAAATTTAACCCCCGGATTTTAAATTGTGCAAAGAAAAAGAGCAACCAAAAATTTCCCGCTTTGTTGCATGTTTAAAAAGGCGTGTAAATTTTTTGGAAACAACAGAAAAAATTGTAATTAAAACCTTTTGGTTAGAATTTTTGGGTACAGGCAAAAAATTTTTCTTTGGAGGTGAAAAAGAACGTTTCTTTAAATGGGCCACAACCCGAGAACAATGCTTAATTAACCCCCGGATCTAAATTTGCGCAAAAAAAAATTTAACAACCAAAAAAAGAAGTGGGATTTGGGTTGTTTAAAAAAGCTGTTTCTTTAATGATACAACGGGGAAAAGGTTAGATAACCCCTTGGGTATTCAATTTTGTGAAAAAACTGAGCAGATAGCATTAAATGTTTTTTGCAGCTCAATGGGCCAATTTGGGGCTTAGTTCCAAACCCCACAAAATCCGGGAAATTTGAACATTAAAGGGAAAACAGTCTTGAGACAAGCTGTGACACCCCCTCAAAAATCGCTTTTATAAAAAATGAGTTTTTCAGTTTTTAGTATCTTTTTTAGCCGGCAGGCCCCTTCCCAATCAGTACAGTGAGAGCGGTTGAAACGCCAGCGTCGGGGCCCGGACTTATATAGGGGCGGGGGACGGCACAGAACCCCCCAAAAACCTTATTGGCTTCATTATGCAAGTGTCCTTGGGGGGCTACGCCCCTTTTTCCTTTCCCCGACTTCTTTGCTCCCTGTACCCCCATGTGCTTGCAGCCATTTTTTCAATTTAAAAGCCGCTTTTTTCCCCCTAATTCCCCAAACTTCGACTTGTTTTATTAAACGAAGTTTTTTCCGAAATTCTAAAGGGAAATTCCCACTTTTTTTTTTGAAACGATTTCGCCCCTCTGTATTTTTTTTACACAAAAGAAAACCCCCTTTAAATAAATTAACCAAAAAAATGGGTCCCCCTGAAAATTAAAAAATGCTACACATTGTGTCCCCTGAAATATATTACTGTACATTACAAACTGTGCCCCTGAAAAAAAATTTTTAACCCCCTGTGTCCCCCGAAATTATTAAATTTCACCCCTGTGCCCTGAAAAAAAATTTATTTCACACTTTTTGTCCCCGGGAAAAAATTTTCACCCGTGTTTCCCTAAAAAAAATTTACTAAAAAAACCCTTTCCCCGAAAAGGGAAATTTTATACCCGTATCCTCTGAAAATATACACCTGTGCTCCTGAAATAAATATTACCCCCATGTGTTGAAATAAATTTATAACACCATGGCCCCGAATTTTAAAAAAAACCCCCCCCCCCAACAAACAAAATTAAACCAAAAACCCCCCCAAACACCACAAATCCCCCCACCACCACCCCAAACCCCTTGGGCACCCCTCCCCCCCCAACCACCCAAAAAAACCCCCCCAAAAACCTTTTTCCCAATCAAAAAACCCCCCCAAACCCCCAAAACCCCCCTTTTTTTAAACTTTTTCCAAAAACAACCAAAAACACCCCCCAAAAAAAAAAACCAAACCCAAAAAAAAACACACACCAAAAAAAAAAACACAAAAACCCCCAAAAAAAACCCAAAAAAAACGGCCCCAAAAAAACACAAAACACCCCCAAAAAAACAACAATTTCCCAAAAAAAAAAAACCCAAAACTTTTTCCCCAAAAAAAAAACAACCCCAAAAAAAAACAAACACCCCAAAAAAACATAAAACAAACCCCAAAAAACAAAAACCCCCAAAAAAAAACCCAAAAAACCCAATTAAAACCACCCCCCCCCAAAAAAAAAAAACACACCCCCCCCACACAAAAAAACCACACCCCAAATAAAAAACACACCCCCCGAAAAAAAAAAAACCAACCCCCAAAAAAAATTTAAAAACTCACCTTTTCCAAAAAACAAAAAAACCCCCCCCTTCACGCCCCCCCCCCCCCTTCCCAAAAAAAAAACCCCCCCCCCTAAAAAAAAAAACCCCACCATCCCCAAAAAAAAACCCCCCCAAAAAAATCCAACCCCCAAAATTTAAAAAAAACAACACCCCCAAAAAAAAAAACACCAAAAAAAAAAATTTCCCAACACCCCCCCCAAAAAACCCAACCCCAAAAAAAAACAAAAGTCCCCCAAAAAAAAAAAAACAAAACCCCCTTTTTCCCCTCCGAAAAAAAAACCCCCCCCAAAAAAAAACCCAAAAACCCACCCTGAATAAAAAAACACCCCCCAAAAAATTTTTAAAATTTTTTCCCCCCAAAAAAAAATTTTAAATACCCCGGTCCCCTGAAAAAATTTCCCAATGCCCTAAATTTTAAAAAATTGCCCCCAAAAATATTAATAACATTTGGTCCCCAAAATAAACACTTGTTTGTTTTTTAAAAATTTCCCTTTTAAAATAAATTAAAAACCCCCCCTAAAAAAATATAATTTTTCCCCTAAAAATTTTTATAAAACCTTTCCCCAAAAAAATTTTAAACACCTTTTCCCCAAAAAAATTTACTTTCCCCTGAAAAAATTACAACGTGCCCCTAAAATTTTTTTTTCTTCCAAAAAAAATTTTTAAAAATTTCCCCAAACGTGCCTCTGAAATAAATATTGTTCGCGGGTCCAAAAATTTTTTAAAACCCCTTTTCCCTTTAAAAAAAAATTTTTACGTGCTGAAAGGCAAAAATTTAAACAAAAAACCCCCAAAAATATTTATTAAAAAATTTTTCCCAAAAGAAATTTTTAAATGTGCTTCCAAAATTTTTTTATTACAAATTTTTAAAAAAAGGGAAAAAAACAGGAGGGGCTGAGGATACCTTTGCACCCACCATTGTCCAATTATTTACTTGTATGCATATCCAAAGGGCAGGTTACAACTGAATTCAGATCAGATCAAAATTCTGCTTCTGTCCAGTTCCTCCAAAATGGCTACTATTTTAATCACCTGTTTGGAAAAATCTGACAGAATCTGTCAAATCCCATCCCTGGGTTAAAGGAGTTGTCCTATTTATTTAGAAAATAGAAGACAAGAAAATGACCACTGTAATTTATCAGGGGCCCTGTGCAATTCCTTTGACATCACCACTCATGCGCCATGCACTTCAAGAGTAAGGAAGAAAGGAAGTCACCACCAACGGCTGCTCTAGTGCTAGAACGGTGGTGATTGCAAAGGCAAGTATAATTTGTTTGCCTTATTATGGAGCTCTAGCTTCATTTTTATTTTGTTCTGGACAACCCCTTTATTAAGTTTTTTATACCCAAGGTCTGATTTTTGAGAATTAAACTAAGGGGGTTTTTGGGGTTAGTCTATATGAAGGAGAGTGTCATGGAACCAAACAGCGGGTAAATTACTGTGGCTAACACTTGTATGGACCCGGTTTGGGCCTGTTTACCATAAAAAAAAATAAAAAGGGTTTGGATCATGTTTGATATTTTTGGGGGATTTCACAATAAAATCTTGGAATTTCTTAGACATTTCATGTTACTTGACAGTAATGTTTTTAAATGAAATTGTAATAATAGAATTATTTTTCTTTTCCAAATATTTTTTAACTTGACCTGTTTGGGATTGCAGCACTATTTTATTTAAAAAATCACGAATAGGAACACGGGAGAATACAGGACTCCAGTATATGGAGCAACAGCTGAACCTTATTCTATGTGCAGAAAGGCAAAGTGCTTTGTAGAACTTAGAAAGGGAATATTTCTCTTGTGGAGAGCACCATATAGGGGCGTGGGTTTTTTGGGGGTTTCCTTTTTTTTCCCCACTAGGGATTGCATATCACAAAAACATTATGGGAAAGACTGGGAAACTCCAACTCCCCAAATTGGTGAACAAACCCAATTTGCTTCTGACTCATGAGTCTTTGGAAAACAAAAAAAGATGTGAGAAAGCCCTATTGTCATTTTCAGACAGCTTTTTTATTGTTTTTGCCCCTCCTCAAAGCGAGGGGAAACTTACCAGCTGGGTGGGTGGGAGGCAATGATGGCCAGAAAGGTGTTTTGGGATTTTGAAAAAGGCCGTTTGCACCTCACTAGGATCTTCTATCACAACGCATTATGGGAAAAGAGCTGGAAACTCAAGCGCCTTTTGAGGACAGAATATCCTCACATCTATTCTGATTTTAGATTTAAAGAGGTTGTCCCATTTCAGACATTTATGGTATATTGTTAGGATATGTCCACTTCTGGGACCCGCACCTATCCGTAGGATGAGCCGTTCAGAACAGAGAGGTTTTGGGGCTCATTCTTGAGACAGGTGGTGATCCCAGAGGTGGGGCCCTGACCTAACAGATACCGATGGCATATCCTAGCCGTACGATATGCCATCAATGTCTGAAGTAGGATAACCCCTTTAAAAATATTTCAAATGTGGAGCAGGAGAAATTAAATTTTAATGTTAATAGTTTTAACTTGCATAAAAGGCCAAGCAAAGAAAAAAATATTTATTTGTAAAAAAGAAAATAGTTCGGAAATAACTTTCTGATTAATGAATGAAACCAAACTTGAAAGGTCAGTTGGCAGTTATCCGTCATGGAAGGTAGATACTGCTATGTGTAATGCATACTGGAATATATGACACATGGTTAATATTCTTCAAAGTTACCAGCAGCATCATACCTATAATAGTGTTTGGAAAATTTTAAACAAATCGATGCAAAGATTGCTTTGTGTTTTGATGCAGTTAATTTAATAAGTGGTTTGGGGTTTAGGTGGATGAGTAAAATTAAAAAAAAACTGCTTCTACTAACAATGTTAGGACCACTATGTGGATTTTTACTATGCTCCCATTTCTTTCAGTACACAAAAAGCAAAATAAATATGTCCTGGACCAACCAAATATACATGTAACTGATAAGGTCACAGAAAAAAAATCAAGATATCAAATTAACTAATACGTTTATTGAAAATTTTACAAAAAGACAAACAGACGTATAAAAATCGGTCATAAAAATGGAGCATTACAAGCAAGTACAAGGAAATTATTATGATTTATGTATAGACTTGATAAGGAAAAAAATATTTAAATCAAATAAAAAATCTGTCCCAATAAAGTATAAAAAAATTAATAATACCAAAACATTAACATCTTAAGTGCATACTGCTTGAATGATAAAAGTTAAGATGCCGATAACGAAAAGATCTTCATATATCATCATTGAACCATAAAATGTTGGTCATCAGTTGCGTGTACATGATCCAAAACGTGCACATGTGCAAAGTGTAATCAGGTAAAGTATTTTAGTTACAGTATGCATACAAAAAGTGCACATAGGCAAAGTGCATAACAGTAGAATATATAGAGGTATAGAAGGTAAACACAAGGCAAGAAGGTAAAGACAAAATTGTAGAAAGTATGTGTCAAAAAGGTACTATGTCAATAAAAGATAATCACATTACATGATAATTACCCAAGCGATGCAACCAGAACTCCTTACACATGTTTCGTGTATAGTGTTTCTTCAGGCCAATCTCAATCCCAGATTCCCCTGCAGAAGCACTGCCCACAAAACGCGCATAGGGAGTTTGTTCTGCTTGCATCACTTGCATCCATTGGGTTTCCTTTATGGTGTCAGTCATTTTACCAGATAAAGTAATTGTAGGGGTTTGGTGGATTCGCTGGATTACCGCAAGTGATGATAGTTAAGCCACGCCAGGGAGCGGAGTCTAAGTAGCCCATGGTATTCACCAGAGCGGGATGGACTTGCTGCAGCGTGAGGCTACCAGGTCGCTACCCCTGACATGACTTGCTTGCGATGGCGGCCGGGGTAATGCGTGGTACAGAAACGTAATCCAGAAGAGTAGTCGGGGACAGGCCGGAGGTCAGGACGGGCGGCAGAGGTTCGTGGTCAGAGACAGGCAAACGATCAGGGCAGGCGGCAAACAGGCAAAGTCAGGAAACGTAGCGGAACGGACTGGTACACGGGTAATCAAACAGAACTCCAAACTCTCTCTAGACAAGGTAACACACACCAACAATCTGGCAGAGAGTGCTGGGGGCGTATTATATAGGACAAGCGGCCGGCAATTGACCAAATTACCGTCGCACTGTCCTGTAAAATCCAGACCAGCCGTCGCGCGCGCGCCCTAGGCAGCGGGTACGCGTGCGGCGGCCGGGACAGGCAGGAGCAGCGTACACCGGAGCGAGGACGGGTAAGTGGCCTGGCACCAGACCTCGGGTAGCAGGGGGATGGTTGCGGGCAGCCGCGGCAACCGCGCCTGACCCCCCGGAATAATCTACCAACCATGTGAATATACATACAACATGATATTTATGGTATATGTAAGCCTGCATGTATAATTTGTGGACATAATATAGAGTTATAGTTTTGCAATAACTGAAGAAGTTGTGCAAAAAGTACTGAAATACAGAACAAATGGACATGTGCATTTTAAAGTTAAGAGACTTATTTCATTTGAAAAAAAGTCTCATTTAGTTCATTTAAAAAAGTTAAAGAAATTTTATGTTCATTCTGAAATTTCAACAAGCCATATATCCCTAACTTTTTTTTTTAAACACCTGTTTGCTGGTATACATATAGCACATTTTAGCTGTAAACGAGCCTTAGTATCGTACTAATGTATAATATATAGCATTAAATGTATTAGGTGATTCAGGGATCAAACACCTGTTGTGAATCTTGCCATTAAGCTCCTTGTGCAAAAAGTACTGAAATACTGAGCAGTTGGATTTGTGCATTCTAAAGTTAAAGGGTTTATCCAGGAGTTAAATGATTTCATAGAACACTATAAACAGCATTTATATTTAAAAGTAAAGATATTCTACTTCCTTCATGTGTTTCTTTTCTTTTCTTTTGCCTCTTTATTCATCTATCATAAGATCCAATTTTTTGCAGTGAATCTTTCTACTTGTGGATTGTCAGTAGTTCTCCAACATCCCTTTCCTACAAGCCCCAAACTGCACTGCAATCTAGGACTTCTCTGCACTCACCTCCTAATCCTCCTTTCCCCTTCCCTGCCCCCCCTTAAACACCCCTTCTCAGCATGACACCACATGCCCCTCTCCCTTGCTCAGTTATTCCTGGTTGCCTGCAGGCGTTGCATGTTCCTGCCACTGGTAAAATTTCACAAATAGGCTCAGATTAGAAAAAAACTGTTTGGTTTGGGGGGAAGGCAACTATTTGGCACAGTAACCATAGGGTTACTAACACGGGGTTAAGCTGCAGGGCGAAATGCGGCTAGTAAGGGGGGTCCCTTTTTCCCGGGACGGCATGGTTGGGGGGGTTGCTGCCCCCAGTTCCAGGAGGGATTTTTGGAACATCCTGGAGACCTTTTAAAACCCCTGTTTTCCCCGGTAATCGGGGGGGGGGGGGGCTTCGAGAGGGGAGCGGGCAGAGGAGTGAGGAAGGGCTCTTTCCCCAGGTTTCAGAAAAGTCTGAAGTTTATGATAAATGTTGTGCGAATTTGGGTCCAGGCAGAAAAATAGAGAGGGTTCAAATTTTTATTGAGTTTGTGGTAGCGGCCTGGGGTTTATTTTTGGTATTTGTATACTTTTCCTGTGTTGCAAAATAAAGCGGGGAGACAAGACTTAAAGAGAACCCTGTGTCACCTGCAAATTCCGTTTCCCAAAGCGGCGCCCCCGGAGCTAAGGAACCCCAGGAGGTCCAAAGATGGGTCCGACGATGTGAACCGTTAAAAGTGGGGAGGAAAAGCGAGGGTATTTTTGGGCACTAAAGGGGCAAGATTGGCACTACATAAGTGGGCACAAGCTACGTGTGAAAAAAGGGTTTTGCAGAAAAAGGCTGCAGTTTGCTAGGACTCACAGTTTCGTGGGACTCCTCAAGTTGCTTTAAAGAAGGTTTGTTGAAGGGAGACACCCCAAAAGCAGTTTTTTGTGTGGAGAAAGACTGGCTTGGAGCAGGAGAGGTCTTGGGAGAGGGGAGAAAACCCCAGGTAAGACTGTTGGGTTGGAAAGTTTCAGCTATGGACGACATTTTTGAGGGGTGCCCGCATGACCACCCAGCAGCTGTCCCTGATCACTAAAAAACCCCCCCAAAGCCCTGGTGGGAAGGTGTAAAAAATTTGGGTGGGGGAAAAATTGGGAAACCAAAAAAGGGAGTCCATCTTCCCAAGAAAAATCCAAACGGGGAAAACCAAGTCTCTACTAGGCCTGGATTCTGCATTTCCCAAAGGCACCCAGCTTTCCCCCCTTAGAAGGCCGAGCGCGACCGGAGAGACGACCCGATACTGCAGGAGGCAGGTCCAGCTTCCAAAAAACCCGTGTTCCCCTTCTGTAGGGGGTTAAAACCTCAAAAAGGGAAGCAAAAGAGTTACGGTTGAGCCTTTTCCAGGGGCAACCCCAACCCCGTCAGCAGAGGGCACCCCCACAGTCCAAAAAGGGAGCGTGTTTGGGGGTACCACAACAGGGAGCGGTTTCACCAAGTCCTCTGCCCCGGGGCCGAGAAATGCAGCCCCAAGTCCGGGGTTGGGTGGTGGGGTCCCACCCTTGTTTGTCGGGGGGTGGGACCAGAGGCTCCAGAAGGGCTGGAATGTCCCAGGGTTTGAAAAACCCGCTGGAAAGGGGAAGACTGTTCCGTTATGATAAAAACCCCAAATGAGACGGGTAAACCCCGTGCATAATTTTTTTGGGGTTTAAAAGAAGTCCAATATGCCCCAAAGGAAAAAAAGTCCTGAGAGCAGTGGGACTGTTTAAAACTAGAGTTACAGAGTCTGATGGACTAATGTATTTCATGTGGACTTGTCGTTTAAAAATATTTAACTGCATTAATGTTGAACAAGGTGCAAAGAAACTGCAGCCATAATATTTGGGGGGGTTAGCTCGGGGTGCCCTAAGTCTTGGCGAGGATAACCAGTTCACTAGGTAATAGCAACCTGCGAATGGGTCCTAGTTCAGCTCTCTGTATAACTCAGGGGATTGCCAAGTGTGAACTAGAGGCTACACTGATAGAAGAGGAGACTAGCTCACTGGTGCCCCTACAGGCCGTAGGGGAGAGCAATGCAAGTTATACAGGTGATGTGTGTTCTGTAGTGGATAGCCACCCTGAGAGGTGCGCTGTCAGTACAGATTCTTGTGAAGCTGATGTAACAGGTGTTTTTCCAAAAGGGGAAACGGAAAACCCTGCAAATGATGGTTCTGATGCTAGGTCTGAAGGGGTTGATGACAAGAGCATGAAGGTGATGGTGATTGAACCTGGTAGCGTGCTTATGTGCAGGAGTGAATCTGATTGTCCTGCTGCAGTGTGTGAACTGGATGTTCTAAAAGAGATGCCTGATCCAGAAGCTGAGCATGCTCCTATGGTGACCATTACTGGAGATGGTGAGACAATATCTCCATCTGTTACTGTAAGGCCTCGTTCACACGACGGTTTTGGCCGCGGGTTTCGCCACGGCCAATACTTCGTCGGACCTCGCCGCAAACTCGCGTCTCCCAAAGCGGGTTTGCGGCGAGGGCGGTGGGCGTGGTCTTGGCGCGAGATGGGCGTGGTTAGGGCGCGGCTTGCACCGAGGGTTTGCCCCCATGCAAATTAATAGCAGGGGGAAAATCGCGGCGCGAGCCGCTTCCCAGCCGCGCACCACCCGGGCGAGACCCGCGGCAGCACCGCGCGGCCGCTGTGCAGAGAACTCCCTGTCAGGAATTGACAGGAGAGTCATTCACACGCGCGGGTTTGGCCGCGGCCCCGGAGCCGCGGCCAAACCTGCGGAGTGTGAATATTAACGCGGTTTCCCATAGGAAACCATGTTAATAAACTAGACGCGATTTGGCCGCGGTTATGGTGAGTGGGGTGCTCAGGGGAAGGTGTCGCCTGAAGTGCACACTGGGAGTGTAGAGCATTATTATGAAAGGGTAAATAGTGAATGTGGTTACCCTCTTATGTGTGACACGACTGGGGCCCAGTCAGTAAACATGTCCCCACATAGCAAGGCAGAAATAGTGGACTCTGGGATGGAGGAGTGTGTAAACAATGTACATGGATCTGGTGTTGACTCTGGTGAGTTATGTGAGTTTAGTAGTGGGCCAGACACAGGAGGGATCCTGACAGATGTTGACAGTTCTTTGGTGGTGATCGGTGTAGGAGATAAGGAGGATGTGTCTCCAAGTTGTGATGCAGAAAGTGGGTTGCTAGAGATCACAGAGATGGGTGTGGGTTTAATCCCTCATGAAGGACAGGGGAGGATGAAGGAATCCTCAGACCCTAGTGATAGGCTTGCTAATGTAATGGTGACTGATGGATTGTCCATAGAAATGGAGATGGTCAGTAAGACAGACCAGGTTCCCTTTGAGAAGTTGCAGGCCGGTGTCCCAAAGCAAGAAGAGGGCCAAAACGCTATAGCTGAGAGGACCAGTGTAGAGATGTCTGGACAGGAATGAGTGTTTTAACACCCAGTGTGGGTGACCTTGGGTTGGTGGTCGAGATTGCACCTGATATCCATGAGGTCCAATGTGATGATGTCTGCGAAGTTGCAGAGCCTGGGTGCTGTATGCCCGCTGTTGAGAAAGGTAAACCAGCTGAGATGGTAAACAAAGGTCAAATACTTACTACCAACGGTGATATCCATGTGATGGAAAGTGAAACATATGGCCCTTACTTTGCCCATGTTGGGATAAGGGAAGGTTGGAAACCCTCAGCGGAGCTTCATGGGCCAATGACAGTAAAGGAACCAGTTGAGCCTCAGAGTCCGCATACGGTCAGTGCTTGCCAGGAGTCTGGTGATGGCGAAAAGTATAGGCTTTACTATGGTCCTGCAGATTCTGAGCTACTGGAGAGTGAAAAAAACAGTGATAAAAAGTCTGTGAATATGTCCCATAGTTATGGTGAGTGCACTGGCTGGGTTTTGTTAGCATCAGATGTAAGGGAGTTATTGCCCTCAGAGACAAGTACCTGGGAGAAGGTAGTAAACCTGGATGGTATGTATGATTCTGGTGCTGTGCAGTTGGAAATTGGAGACCACATGACAGATGATAGCAGAGAAACAAGTGGGAAAAATCTGCATGTTGATGGGGAAAAAGAACTTCTACAGGCTGTGAAACCAGAGCATAGTTCCCCTGAGAATATGGTTACCACCCAGGAAAACAGGGCAGTCTGACTTAGGTAAAGTCGTACCCCAAAGTAGGAGCTTTGACCCTGGAGGGAGGTTTGTGCAGGATCAGAAAGACCTACGGCCTTTTTCAAAGGGGGGGGGGGGGATATGTGGCAGAGCGACTGCAGGCAGTCACATGTTCCTGCCACTGGGTGGAATACAGCAGTATACCGGCTGCAGATGTACCACCAAAAACCTGGTTTTGGTGGGGGAAGGCAACTATTTGGCGTCAGTAACCATAGGTTACTGACACAGGTAGCTAGCATGGCTGCAATGCGGCTAGTAATGGGGTGCCTTTCCCGGGACGGCGATTAGTGTTGGGTGGGTTGCCGTCCCCACTTTCCAGGACAGGATTTTGGAACATCCCTGGAGACCTATTAAAAGCCTGTCTCTCCAGGTAATCGGGGGATGTGGCTTGCTACCTGAGAGTGGAGCAGCAGAGGAGCTGAGGAGAGGGCTCTTGTCCCCCAGGCTTCAAGAAAAGTCTGAAGTATATGATAAATGTACTGTGCTGGACAGTAGGTCCAGGTCAGAGAATAGAGAGGGTCTCTATTATATGTGTAGTTAGTGGCTAGACGGCCTAGTGTTTATTTTTGGTATATTGTATACGTTTTCCTGTGTTGCAAAATAAAGCTGGTGGAGACCAGACTTGAAGAGAACCCTGTGTCAGCCTGCAAATTCCGTTTACCAAAGCGGCGATCTCGGAGCTAAGGAACCCCAGGACGGTCCAAGATGGCGTCCGAATGCATGTGAAGCATTACAATATATACAGTGGGGAAAAAAAGTATTTAGTCAGCCACCAATTGTGCAAGTTCTCCCACTTAAAAAGATGAGAGGCGCCTGTAATTGACATCACAGGTAGACCTCAACTATTAGAAACAAAATGAGAAAACAAATCCAGAAAATCACATTGTCTGATTTGGAAAGAATTTATTTGCAAATTATGGTGGAAAATAAGTATTTGGTCAATAACAAAAGTTCATCTCAATACTTTGTTATATATCCTTTGTTGGCAATGACAGAGGTCAAACATTTTCTGTAAGACTTCATAAGGTTGACACACACTGTTGCTGGTATGTTGGCCCATTCCTCCATGCAGATTTCCTTTAGAGCAGTGATATTTTGGGACTGTCGCTAGGCAACATGGACTTTCAATTCCCCCCAAAGATTTCTGAAAGACCCAGCCACGTTTCATCTTCAATGCTCTTGCTGATGGAAGGAGGTTTACACTCAAAATCTGACGATACATGGCCCCATTCATTCTTTCATGTCCCTTTGTAGAGAAACAGCCCCAAAGCATGAGGTTGCCACCCCCATGCTTCACAGTAGGTATGGCGTTCTTTGGATGCAACTCAGCATTCTCTCTTCTCCAAACAACACGAGTTGTGTTTCTACCAAACAGTTCTACTTTGGTTTCATCTGACCATATGACATTCTCCCAATTCTCTTCTGGATCATCCAGATGCTCTCTAGCAAACTTTAGACGGGCCCAGACATGTACTGGCTTAAGCAGGGAGACACGTCCGGCACTGCAGGATCTGAGTTCTTGGCAGTGTAGTGTGTTACTGATGGTAACCTTTGTTACGTTGGTCCCAGCTCTCTGCAGGTCATTCACTAGGTCCCCCCGTGTGGATCTGGGATTTTTGCTCACCGTTCTTGTGATCATTTTGAACCTACGGGGTGAGCTATTGCGTGGAGCCCTAGATTGAGGGAGATTATCAGTGATCTCGTATGTCTTCCATTTTCAAATTATTGCTACCACAGTTGATTTCTTCACACCAAGCTGCTTGCCTATTGCAGATTCAGTCTTCCCAGCCTGGTGCAGGGCTACATTTTTGTTTCTGGTGTCCTTAGACAGCTCTTTGGTCTTCACTATAGTGGAGTTTGGAGTGTAACTGTTTGAAGTTGTGGACAGGTGTGAAACAGGATCCATTACTACAGGTAATGAGTGGAGGACAGAGGAGCCTTTTAAGGAAGAAGTTACAGGTCTGTGAGAGCCAGAAATCTTGCTTGCTTGTAGGTGACCAAATACTTCTTTTCCACCATAATTTGCAAATAAATTCTTTCCAAATCAGACAAATGTGATTTTCAGGATTTATTTTCTCATTTTGTCTCTCATAGTTGAGGTCTACCTGTGATGTCAATAACAGGCCTCTCATCTTTTTAAGTGGGAGAACTTGCACAATTGGTGGCTGACTAAATACCTTTTTTCCCCACTGTATATACCCTGGCACCAAAACTATATAAAGAGCAGTAGGCAGACTTCTTTCTGACTGCTGCTGGATCATCTCAGAGGTCCTAATTCACATTCAGCCAATCAAACAATGCAAGTCTTCTGACCTGGTGAAAAGGTCTATTTAGCAAATCTATCATAAAGACTTCTCCTGTAAATACAGTTCACAATAATGAAGGCACCTCGACTCTAGCACAGGCATCCTCAAGCTGTGGCCCTCCAGCTGTTGGGAAAGTTCAACTTCCATCATTCCCACTGTTATAGATTATATAAATGCATGATGGGAGTTGTAGTTTCCCAACAGCTGGAGGGCCGCAGTTTGAGGATGCCTGCTCTAGCATCTAGTAGTGATGAGTCACTATATAGACATAGTTATCAGTGTAAGGGTGTATGTGTCCATATGTATAACACCCTCTCCCTCCAGTTCTGTACTGATTACATTCCTATCAGCACCTCTGTTTACATAGTGACAGAAGAGTCACTAGAAGCAGCCTTACCTTTGTCTGCTCAGGTCACACCCACTACAGTGGGTGTTTCTGAGCTGAGTCTGGTTTCAAAGCACAGTCACTGAGTGATGACAAAGAGGTAGAAGCAAAGCCATGTAATCAATGGACTTCACATTGTATGCAGAAAGTAGGAAAGAGTTGAGTAAAGGGCTCGCTGCCTGGTTTTGAAAAGCAGAACTGGTAAATCATTTTAATGAGTATCAATTACAAAGTTCAATAAATTTAAAGCTGTGGTTATAAAATAAAAAAAATAGTCTAAAAAACCCCCTTCAAGGTGTATTTAAAAAGTCAAGGGGGGCGTGCCAAAGCATGTAAAGGAGAAGGCCCCGCCGCTTGAGCCCCCCGGGACCCTACTACAAACAAGGGGACGGCTTGAAAAATGAGCCTAGACGCCAGAAAAAGGCACCCAAGGTGCCAAAAGCACCTTCTGCGGGCGACATCCCACTCTCCAATTTTTTCTCGCCGCTGCAAGAACTGGCGGAAAAAAGCCCTTCCCCCCCGCGCCCTCGGCGCCATTTACCGTTTCCCCGCCTGCCCCGGGCACTTATCGGAGTCTGCCCCGGACACAGAGGGTGCTTTGCTTCCTTCAAAAAGGAAAAGCGCGGACCCCGCCGGTCCGGGCGCCCTCAGGGAATCCTGGCGCCGGAGCCGAGAGGAGCGGACGGAGCCCTGAACCGGCGCACACGAGACAGCGGACGCTCGCCGTCCTGTGAGGTACAGAGGGAAACGCCGGCCCGGCATCTTTATAGCCCGCAGCAGTCTCCCCAGGCGAGTGTGGGGAGAGACAGGACACGAGGGAGCCCGGTGGAAGCGCGGGGAAGCCTTGCTCATGGGGCAGACCCCCGGCCCCGGAACTAGCAGCTCCCCCCCGCCATCTTGGGGGCCATGAGGGCCGGGAGCCCCCCCTTACGGTGCGGGGGGCACAGCGCAGCTTAACCCAAAAGGGATGGGGATGGCCCGGGGTGCGTCCTCACATTCCCCCCCACAAACCCCTATCGGGGACAATCTGTTCTGGAACATCAGCCTGGCGCAGTCTTGGGGGGCGCAAATGGCTGGTCCATTGAAGCGGACCTGACTTCAGGGATGGATGGCTCAGTGAACTGGGCAACGGAGAGCTTCCTGTCAGAGCCCCAACGTACTGAGGGGTCAATTCTATGGGCATTCAGCTGGGGAGGGGGGCGCTTATGAGTGCCGTGAGGGGGGCCCCTCTTCGGGGGCTCTGGGGATTACAACGCTGCTGGGCCCGGGGGGTTTTTCGGGGGGTCTCTTGGACAGAATTCCGGGAAATGCCCATGTCTATCCCACTCATCACTGGCGCCCAGTTTACCCTTGGCCGGTGCCAGTGCTCGATCTGGTCACTCGCAGGAGTATATTACCGACCGGCTGGCCCCACAACTGCCCCCGACAGGCCCCGTAAATGCTTCAGCACCGCAGTCTGCCTGCCACAGCAGTCCTTTTGCCCTTACTGGTGATCAGCCTGGTAGAAGAGAGACTGGAATCTACGCCTACTCTCCTGCTCCTGAAACCACTGCCCGCAACATTCAGGTGGAAAAGCAACTGACCGTGGCTCAGGCTGATGGCTGGGCATCACGCCCAGGGACATCAACATGGGCGACAGCCCAAACCCCCCCCTATCCAGTTCTATGGTGCAGTCTCGCACCCCCTTTCTGCCCTCCTAGGGGTCCCCGATCCGGCCACAATTGCCAACCCCCAGGGGACTTAGGTTTTTGGGCACACCCAGGCTGCAGGCCCTTGTTGTCGCTTTTTTCCCTCAATGGCGACCTGCGGCAGTTGGGGCCCGACTCCCCAGGGGGACCAGGACCTGCAACCCGTCAAAAACCGCATCCTGAGTTCAAGGCAAATGTCAAGCCCTAGAAAAAAATGCAAAACTCTACAAATCTCGCAGTTTCAACCCTTCCAAACATCCTAGCTTTTTCAAACCGAATGACATAACCCCCACGTAGCACAATTTTTTCGACTAGAAAACCGCAATAGGCGGGAAAAACATAGGGCGTGGGTTTTCCGAAGAAGTCCGCACTCTGAAATATCTCTAAACCCTTTCCAGAATCTTTTTAAAGGGGTCTTAGGGAGCCTGAAACCGTTTTTGAGTTCGATAGACCCACGGGCTCTCCGACCACAAAGCCAGACCCTCAAGAGTGGAGACGTTATATGTCGGATACACCACTAAATCAAGGAGGAAATTCTGCGAAAAGGCCCGCCTTATGCAATCTGTTTGCATGGCTACCAAGATTGGCCCTGTAAACCCCGGACTTTCCAGAAGAACGTACGTATGCGTTCGGCCCCTTAAGCCTATTTTGGGCCAACTCCAGAACGCCGAATTTAGTATCGCTGGGGGGTTTCCCTTTGCCCTTAGGTTTGGGCGGGGGACTCTTGGTTGCACTGCGATCCCCCCTGACCTGCCGTACTTTACTGCTGCCCTGGACTTTCCATAGAGTTGCCCGGGCGGGCATCTGCAAAGATCTACCTGTGATGCTGCCCTCCCCGTCCAAGCAGGGGTGGCCCGGTCCAGTGGGCGGCTTCTCCAATCGCAAAGATGTCGTCGGGAAGAAGCCTGAGGACGGTTCAACATCTGGGGCCCCTCTGCTGAACGTTTTTTTGATTGATAAAGTTCCCCTTTTTGTTTCCTGATGGGGGACCCCCCCACATTTGAAAGGGGATATACCCCCATTAACTTTTCATCTTTTTCTATTACCCTTTTTTCCATTTTTACCTCTCTTCCCCTTATTCCCTCCATCCCTCTCCTGCCTTGCTACTCTCTGGACCCTTCGGGTGTCCTTCTCTTAGTCCAAATGTCAGTCCTCTCGACTGAGTCAGGCAGAGCTATCCTCGAGATCAGCATGTGTATGGTCTCTTTGCCTCCGTCTGCTCTGCCTGATTGAAAGTTATATCCAAAGTTCCCCGCCGGTTGAGTTGTTTATATTTGCTACTTCGGATTGCTTTGTCCTTCCTAGACGGTCATGTTACCCCCCTTGGGGGAAATTGGCCATGGTTTTTATTT
>JAODAL010032780.1:0-46460 GCA_025379985.1 Phyllomedusa bahiana
TGGTTGGGGTTTCCCAGTACAGGAGTTAGTCTGAAAACATCAAGTCTGGGTCTTCACGGTGGTTGAGTTTTCTACCAAGGTGGTTGGGTTCCTAGTACAGGGGTTAGGTCTGCATCATCGAATGTCTGGGTCTTCTACTATGATGGTTGAGTTGTAGATCATGGTGGTTGGGTTTCCTTTGAACAGGAGTTAGGTCTGCATCATTGAATGTCTGGGTCTTCTACCATGGTGGTTGAGTTGTATCTACCATGGTGGTTGGGTTTCCTAGTACAGGAGTTAGGTCTGCATCATCGAATGTCTGGGTCTTCTACCATGGTGGTTGAGTTGGATACCATGGTGGTTGGGTTTCCTAGTACAGGAGTTAGGTCTGCATCATCGAAAGTCTGAGTCTTCTACCCTGATGGTTGAGTTGTCTACCCTGGTGGTTGGGTTTCCTAGTATAGAGGTTAGGTCTTCATTATCTAATGTTTGGTTCTTCTACCATGGTGGTTGAGTTGTCTACCATGGTGGTTGGGTTTTCTAGTACAGGAGTTAGGTCTGCATCATCGAATGTCTGGGTCCTCCACCGTGGTGGTGGAGTTTTCTACCATGGTGTTTGGGTTTCCAGTATAGGGGTTAGGTCTTCATTATCTAAAATCTGGGTCTTCTACGCTAGTGGTTGGGTCTTCGGACTTGGTGGTTGGGTTTCCTAGTACAAGAGTTAGGTCTGCACCATCGAATGTCTGGGTCTTCCACTGTGGTGGTTGAGTTGTCTACCATGGTGGTTGGGTTTCCTAGTACAGGAGTTAGGTCTGCATCATCGAATGTCTGGGTCTTCTACCATGGTGGTTGAGTTGTCTACCATGGTGGTTGGGTTTCCTAGTAAAGGAGTTAGGTCTGCATCATCCAAGTGATGGGTCGTCTACCATGATGGTTGAGTTGTCTACCATGGTGGTTGGGTTTCCTAATATAGAGGTTAGGTCTTCATTATATAACATCTGGATCTTCTACCATGGTGTTTGAGTTGTCTACCATGGTGGTTGGGTTTCCTAGTACAGGAGTTAGGTCTGCATCGAGAATGTCTGGGTCTTCAACAATGTTGGTTGAGTTGTCTACCATGGTGGTTGGGATTGTTAGTACAGGAGTTAGGTCTGCATCATCGAATGTCTGGGTCTTCTACGAAGAAGGTTGAGTTGTCTACCATGGTGGTTGGGTTTCCTAGTATAGGGGTTAGGTCTTCATTATCTAACGTCTGGTTCTTCTGCATCATCGAATGTTTGGGTCTTCTACCATGGTGGTTGAGTTGTCTACCATGGTGGTTGGGTTTCCTAGTACAGGAGTTAGTCTGCATCATCGAATGTCTGGGTCTTCTACAATGGTGGTTGAGTTGTCTACCAAGGTGGTTGGGTTTCCTAGTACAGGAGTTAGGTCTGCATCATCGAATGTCTGGGTCTTCTACTATGATGGTTGAGTTGTCTACCATGGTGGTTGGGTTTCCTAGTATAGAGGTTAGGTCTTCATTATCTAACGTCTGGTTCTTCTACCATGGTGGTTGAGTTGTAGATCATGGTGGTTGGGTTTCCTAGAACAGGAGTTAGGTCTGCATCATTGAATGTCTGGGTCTTCTACCATGGTGGTTGAGTTGTATCTACCATGGTGGTTGGGTTTCCTAGTACAGGAGTTAGGTCTGCATCATCGAATGTCTGGGTCTTCTACCATGGTGGTTGAGTGGGATACACTGGTGGTTGGGTTTCATAGTACAGGAGTTAGGTCTGCATCATCGAAAGTCTGAGTCTTCTACATGATGGTTTGAGTTGTCTACCCTGGTGGTTGGGTTTCCTAGTATAGAGGTTAGGTCTCATTATCTAATGTTTGGTCTTCTACCATGGTGTTGAGTTGTCTACCATGGTGGTTGGGTTTTTCTAGTACAGGAGTTAGGTCTGCATCATCGAATGTCCTGGGTCTTCTACCATGATGGTTGAGTTGTCTACCCTGGTGGTTGGGTTTCCTAGTATAGAGGTTAGGTCTTCATTATCTAATGTTTGGTTCTTCTACCATGGTGATTGAGTTGTCTACCATGGTGGTTGGGTTTCCTAGTACAGGAGTTAGGTCTGCATCATCGAATGTCTGGGTCTTCTACCATGGTGGTTGAGTTGTCTACCATGGTGGTTGGGTTTCCTAGTATAGAGGTTAGGTCTTCATTATCTAATGTCTGGTTCTTCTACCATGGTGGTTGAGTTGTCTACCATGGTGGTTGGGTTTCCTAGTACAGGAGTTAGGTCTACATCATCGAATGTCTGGGTCTTCTACCATGGTGATTGAGTTGTATCTACCATGGTGGTTGGGTTTCCTAGTACAGGAGTTAGGACTGCATCATCGAATGTCTGGGTCTTCTACCATGGTGATTGAGTTGTCTACCATGGTGGTTGGGTTTCCTAGTACAGGAGTTAGGTCTGCATCATCGAATGTCTGGGTTTTCTACCATGGTGATTGAGTTGTCTATCATGGTGGTTGGGTTTCCTAGTACAGGAGTTAGGTCTGCATCATCGAATGTCTGGGTCTTCTACCATGGTGGTTGAGTTGTCTACCATGGTGGTTGGGTTTCCTAGAATAGAGGTTAGGTCTTCATAATCTAATGTCTGGTTCGTATACCATCGTGGTTGGGTTGTCTACCATGGTGGTTGGGTTTCCTGGTACAGGAGTTAGGTCTGCATCATCGAATGTCTGGGTCTTCTACCATGGTGGTTGAGTTGTCTACCATGATGGTTGGGTTTCCTAGTATAGAGGTTAGGTCTGCATCATCGAATGTCTGGGTCTTCTACCATGGTGGTTGGGTTTCAGAGTATAGAGGTTAGGTCATAATTAGGTCGTTGATGATGCAGACATAACAGCTATACTAGGAAAACCAACCACAATGGTAGACGACTCACCCACCATGGTAGAAGACCCAGAAATTCGATGATGGGTTTCCTAGCACAGGAGCTAGGTCTGCATCTGTCACATTTTCCTGTTTTGCACTATTAGCTGAGTTGAAATCTGTCACATTAGGAACTGCTCGTGGCTAACTATGGTGGACGGGCAATGTCAGCAGAATAATACCCGCCATGTTTTATTCTCTTTCTATAGGTCTCTACAAAGGAAACTGCTTCAGGATTAATCACTTTCCAGAAGACAACGACTACGACCATGACAGCTCCGAATATCTGCTGCGTGAGTACAGCCCCCAGTATGTCTGCAGAGATGACATTGTGACCTGGAGGGGGGTGTTAGCTTTGCATTCTTTGATGTCAGTGCAGTACAAGGGGCAGGGCGATGACAACCTCTCAGTGATGTCAGTACAGGGGGCGGGGCTGTGACCACCTCTCAGTGATGTCAGTACACGGGGCGGGGCTGTGACCACCTCTCAGTGATGTCAGTACAGGGGGCGGGGCCGTAACCACCTCTCAGTGATGTCAGGGGGCGAGGCCGTGACCACCTCAGTGATGTCAGTACAGGGGCGGGCTTTTACCACCCCTCCGTGATGTCAGTACAGGGGGTGGGGCCGTGACCACCTCTCAGTGATGTCAGTACAGGGGGCGGGGCCGTGATCACCTCAGTGATGTCAGTACAGGGGGCGGAGCTGTGGCCACCTCTCAGTGATGTCAGGGGGCGGGGCTGGTGACCACCTCTCAGTGCTGTCAGGGGGCGGGGGCTGGGGACCACCTCTCAGTGATGTCAGTACAGGGGCGGGCTGTGACCACCTCTCAGTGATGTCAGTGCAGGGGGCGGGGGGCTGTGACCACCTCTTAGTGAGGTCACTGCAGGGGCGGGGTTTGTGACCAACTCTCAGTGATGTCAGTACAGGGGGCGGGGCTGTGACCCCCCTCTCAGTGATGTCAGTACAGGGGCGTGGCTGTACCACCTCTCAGTGATGTCAGTACAGGGGCGGGGCTGTGACCACCTCCCCAGCGTTTGTCAGTGCAGGGGGCGGGGCTGTGCCCAGCTCTCTGTGATTCGAAACAGGGGGTGGGCTGTGCCCAAACCTCTCAGTGTGTCAGTGCAGGGGTGGGGCGGTGACCACCTCTCAGTGATGTCTTTACACAGGGGCGGGCTGTGACCACCTCTCAGTGATGTCAGTACAGGGGGCGGGGCTGTGACCAACTCTCAGTGATGTCAGTGCAGGGGGGGGGCGGTGACCACCTCTCAGTGATGTCAGTACAGGGGGCGGGGCGCTGTCCACCTCTCAGTGATGTCAGTCCCAGGGGCGGGGCTGTGACCAACTCTCAGTGATGCCCAGTAACAGGGGGCGGGGCGGGGACCACCTCTCAGTGATGTCAGTAGAAGGGGGCGGGGCTGTGCCTCCTCTCATGATGTCAGTACAGGGGGCGGGGCTGTGACCACCTCTCATGTGATGTCTGTAAAGGGGCGGGGGCTGTGACCTCCTCTCAGTGAATCAGTACAGGGGGCGGGCCTGTGACTACCTCTCAGTGATGTCAGTACAGGGGGCGGGGCTGTAACCTCCTCTCAGTGATGTCAGTACAGGGGGCGGGGCTGTGACCACCTCTCAGTGATGTCAGTACAGGGGGCGGGCTGTGACCACCTCTCAGTGATGTCAGTACAGGGGCGGGGCTGTGACCACTTCTCAGTGATGTCAGTACAGGGGGCAGGGCTGTGACCCCCTCTCAGTGATGTCAGTACAGGGGGGGGGGCCCTTGTGATCTCCCTGAGTGATGTCATACATGGGCGGGGCTGTGACAACCTCTCAGTGATGCCCAGAACAGGGGGCGGGCTGTGATTCTCCTCTCAGTGATGTCAGTACAGGGGCGGGCTGTGATCTCCTCTCAGTGAGGGTCAGTACAGGGGCGGGGCTGTGACCACCTCTCAGTATGTCAGTACAGGGGGGGGCGTGTTTCTCCTCTCAGTGATGTCATACGGGGGGCGGGGCTGTGATCTCCTCTCAGTGATGTCAGTACAGGGGCGGGGCGGGTGACCTCCACTCAGTGATGTCAGTAACAGGGGCGGGGCTGTGACCACCTCTCAGTGTGTCTTTACAGGGGCGGGGCTATGACCACCTCTCAGTGTGTCAGTACAGGGGCGGGGCTGTGACCACCTCTCAGTGATGTCAGTACAGGGGGCGGGGCTGTGACCACCACTCAGAGATGACAGTACGGGGGTCCGGGCTGGGACCACCACTCAGTGATGTCAGTGGGGCGGGGCTGTGACCACCTCTCAGTGATGTCAGACGGGGCGGGGCTGTGCCCACCACTCAGTGATGTCAGTACAGGGGGGGGCTGTGACCACCTCTCATGGATGTCAGTACAGGGGCGGGGCTTGAACCACCTTTTTCTTTCAATGATTGTCATAACAGGGGGGCTGGGCGGTGACCACCTCCCCCCCCACCTCCAGTGAATGTCAATACAGGGGCGGGTTGTAGTAAGTAACCAGTTGCTGCATCTCAATGCTGTATTTAAGGGTACACAGGTATTATTATAGTGTTACTTCTAGTTATTACAGTGATGAGGCACAACTCCCGCATTTACCAAATGAGGGCACCCAAGCAATAGTCATATGGGGCCCCTTCATTGTGGGGTGGCGTTTTGTCACCCATAGGGTCTGATGATTGTTTGCCTCCCTTCATGGGTCAATCCCATCCCGCTCACTTCCAGTAGAGGGCAGGCCTGTACAAGGGCCAACCAGGATGAGGTGCCCACCCTCTGAGGGCCACATGCTCTGCCTCTGTGGTATGGACAGCTGTGCCCTGCATTACACTTTACCAGCACCTTACTGACGTCAGGCCACGTGTAGGCCGCACATATACATGAACAAAATGCCAGAAAGTTCCCTGAACAACAAAAACCAATCAAGACAAACAATGCGATCTGACCCTGAGCACGGCTTGAAATGCGTGAGGTTGGGGCCTCGATACCTGGGGCAGGGCTGATGTTTCCAGTTCGTTTATCCTCCTTAAACTGGAAAAGAGTAGAAGACATTTCCTAAAATAGGTCGAGCCAGGGGGGGTGCAGTGAAGCGTGCGCCCCCCTCCGACAACCCTTCCCCCGTGCGTTATACAACCACAAATGTCACAACGCAACAGTCACTGAGAGAGGAGACGCGTTGTCACACAGCGGGAGACAAAGCAGAAACGGCCAATACATCTTCACTGAATTCTTGGCTTTTCTAGTGTTTTCCACTTGTGGGGACGTAGAAGTGATCAAGGGTCCCCAATGTGCCCTGTCCCCCTCCACTGCGCCCTGTCCCCCTCTACTGCGCCCTGTCCCCCCTCCCCACTTGCGGGCCCTGTCCCCCTCTACTGCGCCCTGTCCCCCTCCACTGCGCCCTGTCCCCTCCACGCGCCTGTCCCCCCCACTGGGGCCCTGTCCCCCTCCACTGCGCCCTGTCCCCCGCGACAGCGCCCTGGCCCCCTCTACTGATGGGGGTGTGAGGACATATATACTGGTAATCAGTCTGCGGTATATCATGGGATAGCACACTATATGCGGTAAAGTGTAAGGGGCAGATGGTGCCCAGGACGCTCTTTTGGTCTCCGTTGGCTAAAGGACCCCCATAAAGTCCTTCAGTGTGGACAACAGGAGCTCTCCCCACCAGGATGAGCAAGATCAATCAATGGTGGACGGAGAAGAAGGAAGACGACGAATGCACGCTCATGCAACCATTGAGATGGGAGCCTTCTCACACCTGAGCTGCCCCGCACTCGGCCAACACCTCCGAGAGCTGCCCCGCACTCGGCCAACACCTCCGAGAGCTGCCCCGCACTAGGGAAACACCTCCGAGAGCTGCCCCGCACTGGACACACACCTCCGAGAGCTGCCCCGCACTCGGGCCCAAAACCTCCGAGAGCTGCCCCGCACTCGGCCAACACCTCCGAGAGCTGCCCCGCACTCGGCCAACACCTCCGAGAGCTGCGCCGCACTCGGCCACCACCCCCGAGAGCTGCCCCGCACTCGGCCAACACCTCCGAGAGCTGCCCCGCACTCGGGCAACACCTCCGAGAGCTGCCCCGCACTCGGGCAACACCTCCGAGAGCTGCCCCGCACTCGGCAACACCTCCGAGAGCTGCCCGCACTCGGGCAACACCTCCGAGACTCATCGGCAACATCCGAGAGCTGCCCCGCACTCGGCCAACACCTCCGAGAGCTGCCCCGCACTCGGGCAACACCTCCGAGAGCTGCCCCGCACTCGGGCAACACCTCCGAGAGCTGCCCCGCACTCGGGCAACACCTCCGAGAGCTGCCCCGCACACGGCCAACCCCTCCGAGAGCTGCCCCGCACTAGATAAACACCTCCGAGAGCTGCCCCGCACTTGAGAGCCACCTCAGAGAGCTACCCCGCACTTGAGAGCCACCTCAGAGAGCTGCCCCGCACTTGGGCAACACCTCGGAGAGCTGCCCAGCACTTGAGCGCCACCACGGAGAGCTGCCCCGCACTTGAGCGCCACCTCTGACAGCTGCCCCGCACTTGAGCGCACACCTCCGACAGCTGCCCCGCACTGGGCCACCTCGAGAGCTGCCCCGCACTTGAGCCACCTCGAGTGCTGCCCCGCACTTGAGCGCCACCTCCGACAGCTGCCCCGCACTTGAGCGCCACCTCCGAGAGCTGCCCCGCACTTGAGCGCCACCTCAGAGAGCTGCCCCGCACTTGAGCGCCACCTCAGAGAGCTGCCCCGCACTTGAGCGCCACCTCAGAGAGCTGCCCCGCACTTGAGCGCCACCTCAGAGAGCTGCCCCGGCACTTGCACCCTGAGCGCCACCTCCGACAGCTGCCCCGCACTTGAGCGCCACCTCAGAGAGCTGCCCCGCACTTGAGCGCCACCTCAGAGAGCTGCCCCGCACTTGAGCGCAGAGAGCTCCCGCACTTGATCACCTCAGAGAGCTGCCCCGCACTTGATCAACACCTCAGAGAGCTGCCCCGCACTTGATAAACACCTCCGAGAGCTGCCCCGCACTTGATAAACACCTCCGAGAGCTGCCCCGCACTTGATAAACACCTCCGAGAGCTGCCCCGCACTTGATAAACACCTCCGAGAGCTGCCCCGCACTTGATAAACACCTCCGAGAGCTGCCCCGCACTTGATAAACACCTCCGAGAGCTGCCCCGCACTTGATAAACACCTCTGGAGTCACAGACTTGGTTCCTTCTCTTCTGAATACAGGGGTGTCTTTACACCTCTACGTTCTTCAGCTAATTAAGGATGTGAAAACCTCTTGGCCGAGAGCATCAAGGAGAAGGAGTCCATATATCTCTGCTTGCACGTCCTCTTCTGGCACAAGCTCAGCAAACAGTTATACTAGTGTAGTACAGGCTGTGATCCCACTTCTGACACCAAATGCTCAGGTGGGATGTTACTGCCCTCAGGCTCCACCAATCAATGATCAGATTTATTATGAGGAATCCAGAAAAGTAAAGCGAAAACAATATTCTAGGACATTGGGGTTAAGCTCCGCTCCCCCTGATAGACTCTAATCAGGCAAATAACCAAATCCCAAAAATGATAGACGGAGAATGGTTTGCTGTAGACGGAAGGGAAGCAGAACTGGGACAAGGTGCCCTAGACAAATAAGGCACATCCAACCAATGAAAAATTCAGCACACTCCATACTTCCTCGCACCCCCTTCCTACATATAGGGCCGGGACGATAGGTAGGCAAAGGTAGGCGACTGCCTAGGGCGTCAATTCATCCCAGGTGGAAAAGGGGGTGCAAGGAGGCAGTTAATGGGATGAAATTTCTATTTGGGGGGCGCTTTGGGCCTTATTTGCCTAGGGCACCAGAATACCTTGTCCCAGCTCTGCCTTCATGGAATGAGGTGGCGACCTTGGCAGTTGCCTACTGTGGCCTACCCGTCGTCCCGGCCCTGAAGGAAAGCACAGACTAAGACATTGTACACATCCCCCACCACAGCAGTCATTAACAATGGCCCCATTCACCCTTCACCTATTTGACCCGCCATGCTCCCCCTGACTGTCACTAACACTTCCATCGCCCCCCAAACGCCATATTCACCCACATCTATCTTCACCCCCATGGGCCCATCTAAGTCTGGTCAGCTCCGAACCCTTTAAACCCCACTGTCCACAGCCTTAAAGGGGTTTTGCCACAATCTCATTTCATACCTCCTGCATACAGCTCTTCAGCTCTGTGTGCTCAGAAGGCAGCGTGTGTGATTTGTTTGAATTGCAGCATGACATCACCATGCCTTTCCTCTCTTTAGTCAAAGAAAGGTCTGTTTATGTAAAGCATTGTGAGTAGCTGAGAGGTAAAGTTTTTGCCTCCAGGCACAAGGATCCCAGGTTTTAAATCCCAAAAGGAACCAAACCTGTGGATTTTTTTTTTCTCTTTATCAATGCACAGACCTGATTGAGGTTACTTTTTTTATTTATTTGCAATGTTTGACTAATTACTAAGGAGGACAGAGGGCGGGAGTAGAATGACAACACCTGGGGTTGAACACTCGCTCAGCAGTGAGTGTGTGCTGTGTGATTACTAAGGAGTGCAGAGGATGGGAGAAGAATGACAGCACCTGGGGTTGAACACTTGCTCAGCAGTGAGTGAGATTACTAAGGAGTGCAGAGGACGGGAGTAGAATAACAGCACCTGGGGTTGAAGACTCGCTCAGCATTGAGTGTGTGTGATTACTAAGGAGTGCAGAGGACAGGAGTAGAATGACAGCACCTGGGGTTGAACACTCGCTCAGCAGTGAGTGTGTGTGATTACTAAGGAGCACAGAGGATGGGAGAAGAGTGACAGCACCTCTGGTTGAACACTCGCTCAGCAGTGAGTGTGTGTGATTACTAATGAGTGCAGAGGATGGAAGTAGAGTGACAGCACCTGGGGTTGAACACTCGCTCAGCAGTGAGTGTGTGTGATTACTAATGAGTGCAGAGGACGGGAGTAGAATGACAGCACCTGGGGTTGAACACTCCTCAGCAGTGAGTGTTTTTGTGATTACTAAGGAGTAAACAAGAGGGAAGGAGTAGGAATGACAAGCACATGGTGTTGAACACTCGCTCAGCAGTGAGTGAGTGTGTTTACTAAGGAAATGCAAAAGTATGGGAGTAGAAGACAAGCACCCTGGGTTGAAAAACTCGCTCAGCAGTGAGTGTGTGTGATTTAACCCAAGGGAGTACAGAGGACGGGAGTAGAATGGACAGCACCTGGGGTTGAACACTTCCCCAGCAGTGAGTGTGTGTGATTACTAAGGAGTACAGAGGACGGGAGTAGAATGACAGCACCTGGGTGAACACTCGCTCAGCAGTGAGTGTGTGTGATTACTAATTTGGAGTGCAAGAGGACGGGAGTAGAATGACAGCACCTGGGGTTGAACACTCCTCAGCAGTGAGTTGTGTGATTACTAAGGAGGACAGAGGACGGGAGTAGAATGACAGCAACTGGGGTTGAACACTTGCTCAGCAGTGAGTGTGTATGATTACTAAGGAGTGCAGAGGACGGGAGTAAAATGAAAGCACCTGGGGTTGAGCACACGCTCAGCAGTGAGTGTGTGTGATTACTAAGGAGTGCAGAGGATGGGAGAAGAATGAAAAGCACTGGGGTTGAGCACCCGCTCAGCAGTGGTGTGTGTGATTACTAAGGAGGACAGAGGACTGGAGTAGAATGACAGCATCTGGGGTTGAACACTCACTCAGCAGTGAGTGTGTGTGATTACTAAGGAGTGCAGCGGACAGGAGTAGAATGACAGCACCTGGGGTAGAACACTCGCTCAGCAGTGAGTTTGTGTGATTACTAAGGGAGTCAGAGGATGGGAGAAGAATGACACACCTGGGATTGAGCCCACTCGCTCAGCAGTGAGTGTGTGTGATTACTAAGGAGGACAGAGGACGGGAGAGGAATGACAAACACCTGGGGTTGAACACTCGCTCAGCAGTGAGTGTGTGTGATTACTAAGGATTTCAGAGGACGGGAGTAGAATGACAGCACCTGGGTGAACACTCGCTCAGCAGTGAGTTTTGTGTGATTACTAATGGTGCAGAGGACGGGAGTAAATGACAGCACCTGGGGTTGAACCACTTGCTCAGCAGTGAGTGTGTGTGATTACTAAGGAGTGCAGAGGGACGGGAGTAAAAAAGAAAGCACCTGGGTTGAGCACTCGCTCAGCCCGTGAGTGTGTGTGATTAATAAGGAGTGCAGAGGACGGGAGTAGAATGACAGCCACCTGGGGTTGAGCACCACTCCAGCATTGAGTGTGTGTGATTACTAAGGAGTCCAGAGGATGGGAGAAGAATGACAGCAAACCCGGGGTTGAACACTCGCTCAGCAGTGAGTGTGTGTGATTACTAAGGAGTACAGAGGAAAGGGAGTAAATGTCAGCACCTGGGTTGAACACTCGCTCAGCAGTGGAGTTGTGTGATTACTAAGGAGGACGAGGACGGGAGTAGAAAAGACAGCAACCCGGGTTGAACACTCGCTCAGCAGTGAGTGTGTGTGATTACTAAGGAGTGCAGAGGAGGGGAGTAGAATTAAAGCACCTGGGGTTGAACACCCCGCTCAGCAGTGAGTGTGTGATTACTAAGGAGGGGCAGAGGAAAGGGAGTAGAATTTAAAACACCTGGGGTTGGGAAAACTCGCTTTAGCGTGAGTGTGTGGTGATTACTAAGGAGTGCAAGGAAGGAGTAGAATGACAACACCTGGGGTGAAAAACTCGCTTTAGCGTGAGGGGTGTGTATTACTAAGGAGTGCAGAGGGCAGGAGTAGAATGACAGACCTGGGGTTGAAAAACTCGCTCAGCAGTGAGTGTGTGTTGATTACTAAGGAGTGCAGAGGACGGGAGGGAGAGTGATAGCACCTGGGGGTTGAACACTCGCTCAGCAGTGAGTGTGTGGGGATTACTAAGGAGCACGGAGGACGGGAGTAGAATGACGCACCTGGGGTTTTAACACTCGCCACAGTGAGTGTGTGTGATTACTAAGGAGTGCAGAGAATAGGAGTAGAATGTCAGCACTTGGGGTTGAACACTCACTCAGCAGTGAGTGTGTGTGATTTTCTAAGGAGTGGCAGAGGAGGGAGTTTGAATGAAAAGCACCTGGGGTTGAACACTCGCTCAGCAGTGAGTTGGGGTGTGGATTACTAAGGAGTGCAGAGGACAGGAGTAGAATGACAGCACCTGGGGTTGAGCACTCGCTCAGCAGCGAGTGTGTGTGATTACTAAGGAGATGCAGAGGAATGGGAGAAAAATGGCAAGCAAACCCGGGGTTGAACACTCGCTCGCAGTGAGTGGGTGTGATTTACTAAGGAGTGCAGAGGAAGGAGTAGAATGACAGCACCTGGGTTGAAACACTCGCTCAGCAGTGAGTGTGTGTGATTACTAAGGAGTGCAGAGGACAGGAGTAGAATGACAGCACCTGGGGTTTGAAGGGCTTGCTCAGCAGTGAGTGTGTGTGATTACTAAGGAGCACCCGAAGGACGGGAGTAGAATGACAGCACCTGGGTTGAACACTCGCTCAGCAGCGAGTGTGTGTGATTACTAAGGAGGAACAGAGGACGGGAGTAGAATGGGCAGCAAACCTTTGGGGGTTTAACAACTCACTCAGCAGTGGATGTGTTGTGATTACTAAGGATGGACAGAGGATGGGAGTAGAATGACCGCACCTGGGGTTGGACACTCAGCCCGTGAGTGTGTGTGGGTTTTCTAAGGAGTGCAGAGGACAGGATTAGAATGACAGCACCTGGGGGTTGAAACACTTGCTCAGCAGTTTAGTGTGTGGTGATTACTAAGGATACAGAGGATGGGAGAAGAATGACACCCCCTGGGGTTGAACACTCGCTCAGCAGTGAGTGTGTGTGATTACTAAGGAGTGCAGGGACGGGGGAGTAGAATGACAGCACCCGGGGTTGGAACACTCGCTCAGCAGTGAGTGTGTGTGATTACTAAGGAGTGCAGAGGATGGGAGAAGAATGACAGCACCTGGGGTTGAACACTCGCTCAGCAGTGAGTGTGTGTGATTACTAAGGAGTGCAGAGGATGGGAGTAGAATTAAAGCACCTGGGGTTGAACACTCGCTCAGCAGTGAGTGTGTGTGATTACTAAGGAGTGCAGAGGACAGGAGTAGCATGAAAGCACCTGGGGTTGAACACTCGCTCAGCAGTGAGTGTGTGTGATTACTAAGGAGGACAGAGGACGGGAGTAGAATGACAGCACCTGGGGTTGAGCACTTGCTCAGCAGTGAGTGTGTGTGATTACTAAAGAGAGCAGAGGACGGGAGTAGAATGACAGCACCGGGGTTGAGCACTTGCTCAGCAGTGATGTGTTGTGAATTACTAAGGAGTGCTGGAACAGGAGTAGAATGACAGCATCTGGGTTGAAACCCCCGCTCAGTAGTGAGTGTGTGTGATTACTAAGGAGTGCAGAGGACAGGAGTAGAATGGGCAGCACCTGGGGTTGAACAACCTTGCTCAGCAGTGAGTGTGTGTGTGATTACAAAGGAGTACAGAGGACAGGAGTAGGAATGACAGCCAACCCGGGGTTGAAATTCGTTTTGCAGTGGGGTGGTTTGGGTTAAATAAGGAAATGCCCGAGGCGGGGGGGAGAATGACAAACATTTTGGGGTTGAACCAAAAACCCCCTCATGCAAATGGTGGTTGTTTTTAAAAGGGTACAGAGAATTGGAGTAGGAATGCTGCACCGGGGTTTAAAATCCCGTGTGCTGGGGAGAGGTGGTTTCTGAGCATGTGCGGGCCAGGGAAATGGGAGTTCTCAGCCCTGGTGTATCCCCTGGGAGTCGGGTTAAAAAAGGGGTCATTTTGGGGGTAGCCCAAAAAAAAACGGTGCGGTTTTAATAATTTTGTTTTGGGTAAATTTTTTTGGGTTTTTTCTTTGGGAAGTTTTTCCCCGTATTTTAATTGTGGGGGAAACCCCTTTTTAAAAGGTTTGTTCATCCAAAACAACCTATCAAAACCCCCCCATTTATTTCCCCCAGGGCAATCAGGTCCCCAAAAAAACTCCCATTTGCCCCCCCCATCAACCCCCTGACATGCACATAAAAACCCCCGCGTGTTAATTGGGAGGGGTCCTTCCCTTGCACAGTAGGTATCTCTGACCCAGTCCTGGGGCAGGGAAAAGTGGGGCTCTCATCTGGTGGGGGGAGATTTTTCCTTTCCCGTGATCTGAGCTGGTTAAAAGATTGAAGTGTGCTGGGGTGATGGCCCCTGGGGGGCCGCCTTTGGAAAGCCCGGCGGGTGGCGGGCCCGTCACTAAAGGGGTGAAATTTTTTCCCCCTCGGGGTCCGCAAAAGCCACGTTTGGGGGGCAGGAGGGTGGGGGGGGTTGGGGGGCCCGGTGCCCGGGAAGCCCCGGGGGGTTTTAAATTTAAGGTTTCCCCTTTAAAGGGATCCGTGCGCGCCTCCCGGGCTTCCCCTTCCCAGCCCCGTTTACGGGTTTCTGGGGGAGGGGCTGGGGTGTCGGGGCCGGACGCATCTATCACCGCAGGAACAACATCATCCTGAGCGCCGGCATACTCTTCGTGGCGGCTGGTGAGTACCTCAATGATTTAGGCGGCCCCTTTAGGGTTTTTGCTCTGTGGGGCTATTTGGGGGGGGAGGTTGTCTGAAATCCGAATCCGGCCCCGTTAAAAACTTTGCTGTCCCACAGTGACTTCCCGCTCCTTCCCCATGCTTTTCCCCTGCCCGCTTTTGCCTTATTAGGGAAAACGCTATGGGTTTAGTGGGCTTTCCCCGCTCCTCCCCATGCTTTTTCCCCGCAGCTCCTCTATTAGGCACCCGCTAGGTTTAGTGAACCCCGCTTCCCCTCATGCTTTTTCACTGCAGCTCTGCTCTTTTTGGAACCCGCAATTTGGGCAGTGAATCCCGCTCCTTTCATGCTTTTTTTTAAAATGCAGCTCTGTCCCATTAGGGGCAAGCAAAGGGCAGTGGGGGCTCCTGCTCCCCCCATGCTTTACCCCTTTAAACCCCTTTCTCTTTTAGGGCCCCAGCCCAAAGGTCGTGACTCCTGCTTCCCCAAGCTTTTACCCCTGCGCTTGCTCTATTAGGGGCACAGCTATGGGGCAGTGGACTCCTGCTCCTCCCCATGCTTTTTTCTGCAGCTTTGCTTATTAGGACCCCAGCCCAAAGGTCGGTGATCCTTTCCTCCTCATAAATTTTTCACTGCAAACTCTGCCCCTAAATTTGGAAAAACAATTTTGGGCCCGTGACTTTTGCTCCCCCTTCCCTGCTTTAAACGGGAGTTGCTCTATTTGGGGGAAAAGCTTATGGGCAGTGGGCTTCCCGCTCCCCCCATTTCTTTACACTGCACTCTGCTCTATTGGAAACAGCCCTTTGGGCGGGGACCCCCTGCTCCTCCCCATGCTTTTTCCCCTCTTACGTGCTTCCCATTTTGGCAAAAATAATGATCAGTGACCCCCTGGGTCCCCCTTAAAGCTTTTTACTGCAAACTCTGCTCTTTTTAGGACACAGCAAAGGTCAGTGGCTCCTGTTTCCCCCTCAAGCTTTACCCCTCTTACGCTGCTCTTTTGGACACAAACAATGGTCATGGAATCCTGTCCTCCCCATGCTTTTTTTACTGCGCTCTTCTTTTTATTAGGGGAAAAGCAAATGGGCAGTGAAAATCCTGCTCCTTTCCCCCATTTCTTTAAAACTGCAGCCCCTGGGTTATTAGGACAAGCTTTGGCAGTGGGTCCTGCCCCTTATGCTTTACACTGCAGCTCTTTCTCTAAATTTGGCACAGCAATGGTCAATTTGGGGTTTTCCCGCTCCTATCATGCTTTACACTGCGCTCTGCTTCTTTTTTAGGGGCAAAAGGGAATGGTTTAGTTTTACTCCTGCTCCCCCTCATGATTTTTGCAGCTCCCGTCTATTAGGGACACAGCTATGGGGCGTGACTCCTTTCTCATCTCTTTTTTACACTGAGCCGTCTATTTGGGGCACAGCAATTTGGGCAGTGACTCCTGCTCCTTTTCATGCTTTTTCACTGCAGCTTGTCTATTAGGACACAGGCAATGGGGCAGTGACCCCTTTCTCCCCCCCCATTTCCTTTTTTACTGAAATTTTGCTCTAAATTTGGGGCCCCAAACAATGGTTTTAGTGGGCTCCTGCTTTCCTCATACTTTATACTGCCGCTCTGCTATTTTAGGACAAAAGCAAAAGGTCCCGTGACTCCTGCTCCCCCCATGCTTTACCCCTGCAGCTCTGCTTTAATTTGGACACGTATGGTCAGTACTCCTGCTCCTCTAAAGTTTTTAAAATGCCGCTCTGCTCCCGTAGGAAAAAAGCAAAAGGGGCAGTGACCCTGCTCCTCCTCATACTTTCATACTGGGAAAACTTGCTCTATTAGGGGAAAAGCAAGGTCAGTGCTTTCCCGCTCCTCCTCAGGGTTTACACTGGAGGCCCCTTTCTCTTTTTAGGACCAGCCCAAAGGTTTAGTGGGGCTCCCGCTCCTCCTCTTTTTTTACCTGCGCTCCCGTCTATTAAGGGGCCAAACCAAATGGTCAGTGCTTTGCTCCTCCTCATTTCTTTACCCCTGCAGCCCCTTTCCCCTATTAAAGGGCCCCCAAAAATGATCAGTGACTCCTGCTCCTTCCCCTGTTCCTCCCAAATGGGTTTTTCACTTTCGCTCTGCTCCATGTTTGTTTTCTCTTCTCAGGTCTCAGGAAAACATCTTGGGAAACTTTTGGGAAATACCCCAGCAAAGTGGGGATCCCAGTGATAAAAAAAGGCCGGGGGATAAGAAGAACCTTACAAATTTTTGGTGGTCCTTTTTATTTTTGGGGGGGTCTCCTTTTTTCGTGGGGGGACTATAGGGGTTTCCCGGGCCCTCAAACATCTCCCCCAAACGAAAAAAAAGAGGGTTGCTTCAAGTCCAAAAAGGGGGGCTTCATCTCCCAAAACCTCGTCCTCCTCCCCTTACGCCAGAATGCCAAGCTACAGGGGATCGGAGGAGCGCCCCCAGGTTTAAGCCAGGTTTCAGAGGCTTCTCCCTTCGGGGTGTTCAAAGCTGCCTCAAATTTTTACCAGTGCCATCCCCATGGGGGGAATTTTTCCCTGTACACCCCTTCCCGGGAAAACCCCCGGGAAAAACACCACAGCTGCCAAACTTTAACCCCGGAATTAGATCCAACCCCCCATGCTGCCCCTAAAATGCTTCCGAAAGAACTGAAGGGAAAGGGCTGCAAAATCAGCGTGAAACAACCCAAGGCCAACCCCCCGGGGTGAGCAAAGCCCCAATGCTGTGGGTGGATTCATAGGTGGGGACGGAAAGGGGGAAGCCCTGGTTTTGAGGGAAAAGCTAAAGGGGTAAAATTTAGAAAAAGGAAAAGAAAACCCCCAATTTAAAGGGGGCGGGGGCCCGTTTCCACAGCAGAAAAAATGGGACCGCCTGGGGTCCCCCAAAAAGCCCCCTCCCCTTTTTTGGATGGACCCGGTGTGTCTTACCCCCCCCTCCCCATAAAAAAAATAATTTCAATTGGGGGCTTTTAGGTCAGAGGGGGGGGAGGAAAAAAATCCAAGGGTAAGGGGGAAAAAGGGGGCGGAAATTACAAAAATGTGGCCTCCAAAGAACAGCAGAATCCCCTCAATCGACCTTTCCAAATTTAAACCCCCTTGTTGGCCCCCAGGCCCCAAAAAAATTCGCACCAAAAAAAGTAGGAAAAGGGAACCCCGTTTGTATAATTGAAGGTAAGGGGAAAAAGGGGGTTTGAAAGAAGGTGGCACCCAAACCAAAGCACAATATGTAGGGGGATCTATCACCCAAACCCTTGGGCCCGTTCTTCTGTTTTGTGGGCTGTTTGAACCCCAAATTTGACTGTTAATCGATGACACAACTGTTGTGGGGGCATAATGCCCCATGATGAAGGGTGTGGACACTTTTGCAACCATGTGTGCATCGCTTGGGGTGTATCTAAGGGGGGAGGAAAAAAAAATTTTTTTGGGGTCACAGTTTAAAAATGCAGGATTATTTATCTCCACGGTTACAGACCCTGTGTAGTCTGTTCCTGAATGAAGATGATTAAGATGTAGGAGTCATAGTTCCACAGTAGTGTTGCATACCTGTCTAGAAGCAGAATTTGTTGCAAAAGTGTACACGTCCTTAAAATCACTTCCATTCCTTAAAATTTAAGTTTTTTACCAGCTTTCGCCCACTTTTTAAATCCCTGTGCTTTTTGGTTACACCTCCCCGCAGGAGCAACAACGTCTCCCGGGATCACAGGACTTGGTTCTTTTGCCATAATGCATATCAGAATCACCCAAAGTCTACGTTGCCACCTTCACGAAAGTCCCTCCACCCCCATCTCTAAGGTCCCTCTTGGGCTTGGCTGCCATGTTGATCCTACGAGGTGTCAGATGCTGCACCTTGGAGGAACATATCATTGACTGATACTTGAATCATGATTGGGAGGTGCATCACTCTTGAGGTTCACCTGGATGAGACGCCATTTTGAGGTCTTACCATCATCTTCAGTATTTTAAGACCCATCATCTCCTGTCACTATCACCACCATTATCAAGGACTCTTCTGTTGGTCGTGGGTTCAGTCAACATCTCACCCAGTGGACCAAAGCTTGTAGGATCTTAACGATGCCTCAATTCGATGCCGCCCCACAGTGCTGGGAGTATCCAGTAAACATCAATGTGTCCAAGAAAGCTGTCCACTGTGGGGTCTCCTCCTCGATCAATGGATCACTGATGGGTTACGTACACCAAAAAGTTAATGAGAAGTTTACTTATAAAACTCAGGTACCCCCTTCCCCACACGTGTGATACTTTGTAAAATCCAATGCCTCCTAATTTTTAGTAAATATGTCCTACACTGTGAACTTTCGAAGACTTCATAGAGTTCAAGATGGAAACCACAAAAGGTGACTACAAGTGACTGTGAACACCCAATATTATCAATCATCAAACCCCAGACGTAGAGAAGAACCAACAGCACCATCATGGTCTACAGACAAGACATGGTGGGCTTCATATCAGGTGCCTCTATGGGTTTACATTAACATCATGGTCTACAGACAAGACATGGTGGGCATCACAATGGAGGCCTCTATGAGTCTACATTACCATTATGGTCTACAGACAGGACATAGTGGGCATCACTTGAGGTGTCTATATGGGCCTAAAGCACCACCATGGTCTATACATGGGACATAGTGGGCATCACATGAGGTGTCTCTATGGGTTTATAGCACCACCATGGTCTACAGATGGGACATAATGGGTATCACATGAGGTGTCCCTATTGGCTTACATCATCACCATGGTCTACAGATGGGGCATAGTGGGTATCACAGGAGGTATCTCTATGGGTCTATAGCACCACCATGGTCTATAGATGGGGCATGGTGGGCATCACATGAGGTGTCTCTATGGCTTTATAGCACCACCATGGTCTACAGATGGGGCATAGTGGGCATCACATGAGGTGTCTCTATGGGTCTATAGCAAAACCATGGTCTACAGATGGGACATAA
Source organism: Phyllomedusa bahiana (assembly GCA_025379985.1). Taxonomy (NCBI): domain Eukaryota; kingdom Metazoa; phylum Chordata; class Amphibia; order Anura; family Hylidae; genus Phyllomedusa; species Phyllomedusa bahiana. Next base: position 19,408 of record JAODAL010032780.1, read on the forward strand.
TGGGCATCACATGAGGTGTCCCTATGGGTCTATAGCACCACCATGGTCTACAGGTGGGACATAGTTGGCATCATGTGAGGTGCCTCTATGGGTTTATAGCACCACCATGGTCTACAGATGGGATATAGTGGGCATCACATGAGGTGTCTCTATGGGTCTACAGCACCACCATGGTCTACAGATAGGGCATAGTGGGTATCACATGAGGTGTCTCTGTGGGTCTATAGCACCACCATGGTCTACAGATAGGGCATAGTGGATATCACATGAGGTGCCTCTATCAGTCTATAGCACCACCAAGGTCTACAGATGGGGTATAGTGGGCATCACATGAGGTGCCTCTATCAGTCTATAGCACCACCATGGTCTAGAGAAGAGACATAATGGACACTACATGAGGTGCCTCTATGGTTCTATAGTACCACCATGGTCTACAGATGGGATATAGTGGGCATCACATGAGGTGCCTCTATCAGTCTATAGCACCACCACGGACTACAGGTGAGGCATAGTGGGCATCACATGAGATGCCTCTATGGGTCTACAGCACCACCATGGTCTACAGATGGGATATAGTGGGCATCACATGAGGTGCCTCTATCGGTCTATAGCACCACCATGGTCTACAGGTGGAACATAGTGGGCATCCCATGAGGTGCCTCGATCGGTCTATTACACCATCATGGTCTAGAGAAGAGACATAATGGACACTACATGAGGTGCCTCTATGGGTCTATAGCACCACCATGGTCTACAGATGGGATATAGTGGGCATCACATGAGGTGTCTCTATGGGTCTACAGCACCACCATGGTCTACAGATGGGATATAGTGGGTATTACATGAGGTGCCTCTATGGGTCTATAGCATCACCACGGTCTACAGATGGGACATAATGGGCATCACATGAGGTGCCTTTATGGGTCTATAGCACCACCACGGTCTACAGGTGAGGCATAGTGGGCATCACATGAGATGCCTCTATGGGTCTACAGCACCACCATGGTCTACAGATGGGATATAGTGGGCATCACATGAGGTGCCTCTATCGGTCTATAGCACCACCATGGTCTACAGGTGGATTATAGTGGGCATCCCATGAGGTGCCTCGATCGGTCTATTAAACCATCATGGTCTAGAGAAGAGACATAATGGACACTACATGAGGTGCCTCTATGGGTCTATAGCACCACCATGGTCTACAGATGGGACATAGTGGGCATCACATTAGGTGCCTCTGTGGGTCTATAGCACCACCAAGGTCTACAGATGGGACATAGTGGGCATCACATGAGATACCTCTATGGGTCTATAGCACCACCATGGTCTACAGATGGGACATAGTGGGCATCACATTAGGTGTATCTATGGGTCTATAGCACCACCATGGTCTACAGATGGGGCATAGTGGGTATCACATGAGGTGCCTCTATGGGTCTATAGCACCACCATGGTCTACAAATGGGACATAGTGGACATCACATGAGGTGTATCTATGGGTCTACAGCACCACAGAGATGCTAATGATATGAAATTTGCCTAAACTCTAATTTTTTTGAGATAAAAATGTAGCAAAAACAATTGGAGACCTCCTCGGTGTCTGAGGAACGCTCCAACAGTCCCACAGACTCCGAGTTTGGTGCCAGCTTAAGCCAAGGAGCCGGGGGAGGGCAGCGGGTCCATAATGCCTCCAACCCTGTTGTGCTTCCTAATACCACCCGCCACAGGCCCGTACCCCTCCGGACTCTCCAAGGAAGGCAGCGAAGGCTCGTTCCGGCCACATGTCTCCACACTGTGTCTGTGTCTTTCCTAAAATGTTGTGTTTTTAAAGGAATATTTCCCAACTCCGTGTGTGAGCGAATGGTTATTTACTACGTCAGCAGGGGGCACAAACTTACAGACCTGTACACGGAGGTCTCGCTACCCAATCATATACTGGTGTATGGACGCCTAACATGTAAGCCTCATGCACAGAACATCTCCAGGCCCGGTTTGGGGTCAGTTCTGGTCCGGGGGGGTGGGGGGGGTGCACAGCTGTTTTATTCATGTATATGGGGAGAAGCAGATATAGACCCGAGCGAGGGGGGGTGGGGGGGGGGCGGCAGCTGTGACTCAGACATTTGGCCTCCAGAGAGATATTATCAGATTACAAGACTGAGCAGAGCACGAACCGAGGAGACTCCGGAGTACAGGAACACTGCAGACCTGATAAGACACAGCGCAGCTGCTGCAGAACCTCATAGCACACCGCAGCTGCTGCAGAACCTCATAGCACACCGCAGCTGCTGCAGAACCTCATAGCACACCGCAGCTGCTGACGAACATCATAGCACACCGCAGCTGCTGCAGAACCTCATAGCACACCGCAGCTGCTGCAGAACCTCATAGCACACCGCAGCTGCTGCAGAACCTCATAGCACACCGCAGCTGCTGAGGAACCTCATAGCACACCGCAGCTGCTGCAGAACCTCATAGCACACCGCAGCTGCTGCAGAACCTCATAGCACACCGCAGCTGCTGCAGAACCTCATAGCACACCGCAGCTGCTGCAGAACCTCATAGCACACCGCAGCTGCTGTGGAACCTCCAGCTATATTCCCTCCTTTCTCCAAGAGGTGCCGCAGCAGCTGAGACAACCTACAACACCCTGTAATATAATGCGCTCCATGAATGGGGTGTCCCTGTGGCCCACGCTACACCTTGGGTGGACATCTCGGGGACCTCCAGGAGGAGGGTACAGCTGAGCTGGCAGGAGTATCACTGATACCGGTAATGTGGGTGAGGTGTAATCTTATAGCCACGGAGATCTGAAGAGTCATGAGGAGACATCGGCCTGAGCTGGATGAGTCACGAAACTGGAAAGCTCCAGGTCTACAGGAAAGACTTGGGGGGGGCACATATTATTGTACACCCAGGAGACCTCACCCACAGGAGGCCGCTCTGTACAGTTCTTGGCTGTTCGGGTCCCGTGTCTTGGGGGAGCCAAAAATAACTTGGACCAACACATTTATTGTTTTACGGGGGCAATAATTCCTGAGGAAGAAGCTCAAGAACACGAGGGGGGCCAGAGAGTCCGATACGAAATAACAGCAATAACGAGCGGGGGTTCAGGAGAAAATAGACGTCCCCCAATATCACTGTACACAGACTGAACATTAAACCTTTCCAAGAGCCCATCTATCTGACACCCAAAACCCAATAATCATTGCAGGTGGCTGGCACCCAACGTGGATTCCCAACACCACCATCTTAAAAGTGCCCAGCAGTCAATGGCAGGTTCTGCAAGGCCATACAAGAGGCCACCAGTCAAAGACGGCAGCTGTGCTCCATAAAGATGGCTGCCACCAAATACAAACCCCAAGATACAGTAGGCCAAGAGCTCATCACCAAAAATAGGCTCCAAAACAGGGGAACACCACCCAACATAGGCCAAGAGCTCATCACCAGACATAGGCACCAATACAGGGGACCACCAGCCAACGTGGGCCAAGAGCTCAACACCAGACTTAGGCTCCAAAACAGGGGAACACCACTCAACATAGGCGAAGAGCTCATAACCAGACATAGGCTCCTATACAGGTGACCACCACCCAACATAGGCCAAGAGCTCATCACCAGACATAGGCTCCTATACAGGGGAACACCGACCAAGATGGGCCAAGAGCTCATCACCAGACATAGGCTCCTATATAGGGGACCACCGCCCAACATAGGCCAAGAGCTCATCACAAGATATAGGCCAAGAGCTCATCACCAGACATAGGCTCCAATACAGGGGACCACCACCCGACATAGGCTCCAATACAGGGGACAACCAGACATAGGCCAAGAGCTCATCACCAGACATAGGCTCCTATACAGGGGACCACCACCCAACATAGGCCAAGAGCTCATCACCAGACATAGGCTCCAATACAAGGGACCACCAGATATAGGCCAAGAGCTCATCACCAGACATAGGCTCCTATACAGGGGACCACCACCCAACATAGGCCAAGAGCTCATCACCAGACATAGGCTCCAATACAGGGGACCACCACCCAACATAGGCCAAGAGCTCATCGCTAGAAATAGACTCCAATACAAGGGACCACCGCCCATCATAAGCCAAGTGCTCATCACCAGACATAGGCTCCTATACAGGGGACCACCAGACACAGGCTCCTATTCAGTGGACCACCGCCCAACATAGGCCAAGAGCTCATCACCAGACATAGGCTCCTATACAGGGGACCACCACCCAACCTAGGCCAAAAGCTCATCACCAGACATAGGCTCCTATACATGCGAAAACCCCCCAACATAGACAAAAAGCTCATCACTAGACATAGGCTCCAATACAGGGGCACCCAACATAGGCCAAGAGCTCATCACCAGACACAGGCTCCTATACAAGGGACCACCAGACATAGGCCAACAGCTCATCACCAGACATAGGCTCCAATACAGGGGACCACCGCCCAACACAGGCCAAGAGCTCATCACCAGACACAGGCTCCTATACAGGGGACCACCGCCCAACATAGGCCAAGAGTTCATCACCAGACAAAGGCTCCAATACAGGGGACCACCAGCCAACATGGGCCAAGAGCTCATCACCAGACATAGGCTCCTATACAGGGGTCCACCTCCCAATGTAGGCCAAGAGCTCATCACCAGAAATAGGCTCCAATAAAAGGGACCACCACCCAACATAGGCCAATAGCTCATCACTAGAAAAATACTCCAATACAAGGGTCCACCGCCCAACATAGGCCAAGAGCTCATCACCAGACATAGGCTCCTATACAGCGTACCACCAGACATAGGCCAAGAGCTCATCACCAGACATAGGCTCCAATACAGGGAACCACCGCCCAACATAGGCCAAGAACTCATCACCAGACACAGGCTCCTATACAGGGGACCACTGCCCAACATAGGCCAAGAGCTCATCAACAGACATAGGCTCCTACACAAGGGACCACCAGACATAGGCCAACAGCTCATCACCAGACATAGGCTCCAATACAGGGGACCACCGCCCAACATAGGCTCCAATACAGGGGACAACCAGACATAGGCCAAGAGCTCATCACCAGACAAAGGCTCATATATAGGGGACCACCACCCAACATAGGCCAAGAGCTCATCACCCGACATACGCTCCTATAACCGGGACCACCCCCCAACATAGACCAAGACCTCCTCACCAGACATAGGCTCCTATACAGGGGACCACCACACACAGGCTGCTATACAGGGGACCACCGCCCAACATAGGCCAAGAGCACATCACCAGACATAGGCTCCAATACAAGGGACCACCAGATATAGGCCAAGAGCTCATCACCAGACATAGGCTCCAATACAGGGGACCACCACCCAACATAGGCCAAGAGCTCATCACCAGACATAGGCTCCTATACAGGGGACCACCACCCAACATAGGCCAAGAGCTCATCACCAGACATAGGCTCCTATACAGGGGACCACCACCCAACCTAGGCCAAGAGCTCATCACCAGACATAGGCTCCAATACAAAGGACCACCATCCAACATAGGCCAAGAGCTCATCACCAGACATAGGCTCCAATACAAGGGACCACCGCCCAACATAGGCCAAGAGCTCATCACCAGACATAGGCTCCTATACAGGGGACCACCAGACACAGGCTCCTATACAGGGGATCACCGCCCAATATAGGCCAAGAGCTCATCACCAGACATAGGCTCCAATACAAAGGACCTCCATCCAACATAGGCCAAAAGCTCATCACCAGACATAGGCTCCTATCCAGGGGACCACCACCCAACATAAGCCAAGAGCTCATCGCTAGAAATAGACTCCAAAACAGGGGACCACTGCCCAGCATAGGCCAAGAGCTCATCACCAGACATAGGCTCCTATACAGGGGACCACCAGACATAGGCCAAGAGCTCATCACCAGACATAGGCTCCTATAAAGGGGACCACCACGCAACATAGGCAAAGAGCTCATCACCAGACATAGGCTCCTATACAGGGGACCACCACCCAACATAGGCCAAGAGCTCATCACCAGACATAGGCTCCTATACAGGGGACCACCACCCAACATAAGCCAAGAGCTCATCACCAGACATAGGCTCCTATACAGGGTACCACCGACCAACATAGGCCAAGAGCTCATCACCAGACACAGGCTCCTATACAGGGGACCACCACCCAACCTAGGCAAAGAGCTCATCGCTAGAAATAGACTCCAATACAAGGGACCACCAGACACAGGCTCCTATACAAAGGGACCACCGCCCAACATAGGCCAAGAGGTCATCACCAGACATAGGCTCCTATACAGGGGACCACCACCCAATATAGGCCAAGAGCTCATCACCAGACATAGGCTCCTATACAGGGGAACACCGCCCAACATAGGCCAAGAGCCCATCACCAGACATAGGCTCCTATCCAGGGTACCACTGCCCCAACATAGGCCAAGAGCTCATCACCAGACATAGGCTCATATACAGGAGACCACCACCCAACATAGGCCAAGAGTTAATCACTAGAAATAGACTCCAATACAAGGGACCACCACCCAACCTAGGCCAAGAGCTCATCACCAGACATAGGCTCCTATACACGGGACCACCACCCAACCTAGGCCAAGAGCTCATTACCAGACATAGGCTCCTATACAGGAGACCACCGCCCAACATAGGCCAAGAGCTCATCACCAGACATAGGCTCCAATCCAAGGGACCACCACCCAACATAGGCCAAGAGCTCATCACCAGACATAGGCTCCAATACAAAGGACCACCATCCAACATAGGCCAAGAGCTCATCACCAGACATAGGCTCCTATACAGGGGACCACCAGACACAGGCTCCTATACAGGGGACCTCCTCCCAATATAGGCCAAGAGCTCATCACCAGACATAGGCTCCAATACAAAGGACCTCCATCCAACATAGGCCAAGAGCTCATCACCAGACATAGGCTCCTATACAGGGGAACACCACCCAACAAAGGCCAAGAGCTCATCGCTAGAAATAGACTCCAAAACAGGGGACCACTGCACAACATAGGCCAAGAGCTCATCGCTAGAAATAGACTCCAATACAAGGGAGCACCGCCCAACATAAGCCAAGTGCTCATCACCAGACATAGGCTCCTATACAGGGGACCACCAGACATAGGCTCCTATACAGGGGAATACCACCAAACATAGGCCAAGAGCTCATCACCAGACATAGGCTCCAATCCAGGGGACCACCACCCAACATAGGCCAAGAGCTCATCACTAGAAATAGACTCCAATACCAGGGACCACCGCCCAACATAGGCCAAGATCTCGTCACCAGACATAGGCTCCTATCCAGGGTACCACCAGACATAGGCCAATAGTTCATCACCAGACATAGGCTCCTATAAAGGGGACCACCACACAACATAGGCAAAGAGCTCATCACCAGACATAGGCTCCTATACACGGGACCACCACCCAACCTAGGCCAAGAGCTCATCACCAGACATAGGCTCCTATACAGGGGACCACCAGACATAGGCCAAGAGCTCATCACCAGACATAGGCTCCTGTACAGGGAACCACCACCCAACATAGGCCAAGAGATCAGCACCAGACAGAGGCTCCAATACAGGGGACCAGCAGACACAGGTTTTTATACAGGGGACCACCGCCCAACATAGGCCAAGAGCTCATCACCAGACATAGGCTCCTATACAGGGTACCACCGCCCAACATAGGCCAAGAGCTCATCACCAGACATAGACTCCTATACAGGGGAACACCGCCCAACCTAGGCCATGAGCTCATCACCAGACATAGGCTCCTATCCAGGGTACCACCGCCCAACATAGGCCAAGAAATCATCACCAGACATAGGCTCCTATACAGGGGACCACCACCCAACATAGGCCTAGAGCTCACCACCAGACATAGGCTCCTATACAGGGACCACCACCCAACATGGGCCAAGAGCTCATCACCAGAAATAGGCTCCAATACAAGGGACCACCGCCCAACATAGGCCAAGAGCTCATCACCAGACATAGGCTCCTATACAAGGGACCACCAGACATAGGCCAAGAGCTTATCACCAGACATAGGCTCCAATACAGGGGACCACCGCCCAACATAGGCCAAGAGCTCATCACCAGACATAGGCTCCTATACCGGGTAACACCGCCCAAGATGGGCCAAGAGTTCATCACCAGACATAGGCTCTTATAGGGGGGACCACCACCCAACATAGGCCAAGAGCTCATCACCAGACATAGGCTCCAATACAGGGGACTACCACACAACCTAGGCCAAGAGCTCATCACCAGACATAGGCTCCAATACAGGGGACCACCACCCAACATAGGCTCCAATACAGGGGACAACCAGACATAGGCCAAGAGCTCATCACCAGATATAGGCTCCTATATAGGGGACCACCACCCAACATAGGCCAAGAGCTCATCACCAGACATAGGCTCCTATACAGGGGACCACCACAAATAGGCCAAGAGCTCCTCACCAGACATAGGCTCCTATACACGGGACCACCACCCAACCTAGGCCAAGAGCTCATCACATACATAGGCTCAAAAACATGGGAACCCCGCCCAACCTAGGCCAAGAGCTCATCACCAGACATAGGCTCCAATACACGGGACCTCCACCCAACATAGGCCAAGAGCTCATCACCAGACATAGGCTCCTATACAGGGGACCACCGCCCAACATAGGCCAAGAGCTCATAACCAGACATAGGCTCCAATACAAGGGACCAGCACCCAACATAGGCCAAGAGCTCATCACCAGACATAGGCTCCAATACAAAGGACCTCCTCCCAATATAGGCCAAGAGCTCATCACCAGACATAGGCTCCAATACAAAGGACCACCATCCAACATAGGCCAAGAGCTCATCACCAGACATAGGCTCCAATACATGGCACCACCCCCCAACATAGGCCAAGAGCTCATCACCAGACACAGGCTCCTATACATGGTACCACCGCCCCACATAGGCCAAGAGCTCATCACCAGACACAGGCTCCTATCCAGGGTACCACCACCCAACCTAGGCCATGAGCTCATCACCAGACATAGGCTCCAATACAGGGGACTACCACCCAACATAGGCCAAGAGCTCATCACCAGACATAGGCTCCTATCCAGGGGACCACCGCCCAACATAGGCCAAGAGCTCATAACCAGACATAGGCTTCAATACAAGGGACCACCACCCAACATAGGCCAAGAGCTCATCACCAGGCATAGGCTCCAATACAAAGGCCCTCCTCCCAATATAGGCCAAGAGCTCATAACAAGACATAGGCTCCAATACAAAAGACCACCATCCAACATAGGCCAAGAGCTCATCACCAGACATAGGCTCCTATCCAGGGTACCACCGCCCAACATAGGCCAAGAGCTCATCACCAGACATAGGCTCCTGTACAGGGAACCACCACCCAACATAGGCCAAGAGCTCATCACCAGACACAGGCTCCTATCCAGGGTACCACCACCCAACATAGGCCAAGAGCTCATCACCAGATATAGGCTCCTATACAGGGGACCACCAGAAATAGGCCAAGAGCTCATCACCAGACATAGGCTCCTATCCAGGGTACCACCGCCCTCCATAGGCCAAGAGCTCATCACCAGACACAGGCTCCTATACAGGGTACCACCGCCCAACATAGGCCAAGAGCTCATCACCAGACACAGGCTCCTATCCAGGGTACCACCACCCAACATAGGCCAAGAGCTCATCACCAGACATAGACTCCTATACAGGGAAACACCGGCCAACATAGGCCAAGAGCTCATGACCAGACATAGACTCCAATACAAGGGACCACCAGAAATAGGCCAAGAGCTCATCACCAGACATAGGCTCCTATCCAGGGTACCACCGCCCAACATAGGCCAAAAGCTCATCACCAGACATAGGCTCCAATACAGTCTGGGCCATGGGGACCTCACAGGATCTGACACCACAGGACACTTCACAGGAGTCCGGGGACCTTACAGGATCTGACCCCACAGGACACTTCACAGGAGTCCAGGCCATGGGGGTCAGAGCACTAGAGTGACCTCATGCAGAGGTTTTAAAGTCCTGGCTGATTGGTGTTCATATTTTTAGATTGAGGGCCACGACCCCCGCGGTGACTCCTCGGCCCTGGGTGATGAGGTCTCTCCTGCCGTCCTCCACATGGCGGCGCAATAACGAGGTAACATTTGGTTTTTGGAACTTTTTGTCCAGCAACAAACAAACAAGCGTCGGCGTCGGCGTCAGGAAGCGACAATGTAATTATTTACAGCAACAACTTCACCGCGGCCAAAGAGACACCAAAGGGTCCTGCATTAATAGAAGCTCCCAGCATCCCCTGCTCCACGTGTAACCCACACTGACGGATCCGGACAGCTGCGGGGCCCGGCCCTGCCCCTTCTCCAATCCCACTTGCTGCCTTAGAGACACCAGAGGCGAGGAGTTGGAGAGACGCACACGACCCCCGGACGAGACCCCCGGACGAGACCCCCTGAGGCCGCCGCCATGAATGAGCTGAAAGCCCTGAAGATCCGCGTCACCTTCTGCATCATCCTGATCGGGGTGTCCCTGATGTTGGCCGCCGTGATGAGCGACCACTGGGCCGTCATGAGCCCCAAGGTGGACAATTTCGAGGAGCCGTGCGAGATGGCGCACTTCGGCTTGTGGCGCTTGTGCACCAAGAAGATATTCGTGGAAGGAAATGACGTGATCAGCAAACCCTGTGGCCCCCCCTCAGCCTTCCCGGAGGTAAGCGGCCCAAGGGGCGCCAGTCTCACCATACAGGGTAATGGCCATGGCAACACCTGACACATGGTCAGTTCTGGGATGTTACTGGTCGCCATGGGTGACTTGAGTGCTAGCTCTTCAGACAAGGGGTTAGGCGGTGGGGGAACTCTAACCTGGAGTGCATGACGGGTGTGACACCGGGGGCGCCAGGCACATTGCAGCAGCATGGTGCAGCTCCAGCCACCAGGTTAGTCTCTTCCGGAGATCAGCAGCGCCAGGTGCGTCTCTTCCGGAGATCAGCGGCGTCAGGTGCGTCTCCTCCAGAGATCAGCGGCGCCAGGTGCAGCTCAGGCTTCCAGGCTGGTCTCCTCTGGAGATCAGCGAGGCCAGGTTCGTCTCTTCCGGAGATCAGCGGCGCCAGGTTCGTCTCCTCCAGAGATCAGCGGTGCCAGGTGCAGCTCCAGCCACCAGGTTTGTCTTCTCTGGAGATCAGCGGCGCCAGGTGCAGCTCAGGCCTCCAGGCTGGTCTCCTCTGGAGATCAGCGAGGCCAGGTTCGTCTCCTTTGGAGACCAGCGGGGCCAGGTTCGTCTCCTCTGGAGATCAGCGGGGCCAGGTTCGTCTCCTCTGGAGATCAGCGGGGCCAGGTTCGTCTCCTCTGGAGATCAGCGGGGCCAGGTTCGTCTCCTCTGGAGATCAGCGGGGCCAGGTTCGTCTCCTCTGGAGATTAGAGGGGCCAGGTTCGTCTCCTCTGGAGATCAGCGGCGCCAGGTTCGTCTCCTCTGGAGATCAGAGCGGCCAGGGTCGTCTCCTCTGGAGTTTCAGCGGGGCCAGGTTGTCTCCTCTGGAGATTAGCGGGGCCAGGTTTGTCTCCTCTGGAGATCAGCGGGGCCAGGTTGTTCCCCTTGGAGATCAGCGGGGGCCAGGTTCGTCTCTTCTGGAGATCAGCGGGGCCGGGTTTCGTCTCCTTGGAGATTAGCGGGGCCAGTTCGTCTCTTCCGGAGATAGCAGCGCCGGGTTTTTCGTCTCTTCCGGAGATCAGGGGGGGGCCAGGTTCGTCTCGTCCGGAGCTCAGCGGGGCCAGGTTCGTCTCGTCCGGAGATCAGCGGGGTCAGGTTCGTCTCCTCTGGAGATCAGCGGGGCCAGGTTCGTCACCTCTGGAGATCAGTGGGGCCAGGTTCGTCTCCTCCAGAGATCAGAGGCGCCAGGTTCGTCTCCTCTGGAGATCAGCGGGGCCAGGTTCGTCTCCCCCAGAGATCAGAGGCGCCAGTTCGCCCTCCTCTGGAGATCGGGGGCAGGTTCGTACTCTGAGATCAGGGCGCCCAGGTTCGTCTCCTCTGGAGATTCAGCGGGGCCAGGTTCGTCCCTTTCCAGAGATCAGAAGGCGCCAGGTTCGTCCCCTCTGGAGATCAGCGGGGCCAGGTTCGTCACCTCTGGAGATCAGTGGGGCCAGGTTCGTCTCCTCCAGAGATCAGAGGCGCCAGGTTCGTCTCCTCTGGAGATCAGCGGGGCCGGGTTTCGTCTCTCCCAGAGATCAGAGGCGCAGGTTTCGTCCCCTTGGAGATCCAGTGGGGCCAGGTTCGTCTCCTCCGGAGATCAGAGGCGCCAGGTTCGTCTCCTCTGGAGATCAGTGGGGCCAGGTTCGTCTCCTCCAGAGATCAGAGGCGCCAGGTTCGTCTCCTCTGGAGATCAGCGGGCAGGTTGTACTCTGGAGATCGAGGCGCCGGTGTCTCCTCCGGAAGATCAGAGGGGCCAGGTTCGTCTCCTCCAGAGATCAAGAGGCCCCCAGGTTCTTTCTCACCCCGGAGATAAAGAGGCGGCCGGGTTTTCCGTCTCCTCCAGAGATCAGAGGCGCCAGGTTCGTCTCCTCCGGAGATTAGCGGGGCCAGGTTCGTCTCCTCTGGAGATCAGCGGCGCCAGGTTCGTCTCCTCTGGAGATCAGCGAGGCCAGGTTCGTCTCCTCTGGAGATTAGCGAGGCCAGGTTCGTCTCCTCTGGAGATTAGCGGGGCCAGGTTCGTCTCCTCTGGAGATTAGCGGGGCCAGGTTCGTCTCCTCTGGAGATTAGCGGGGCCAGGTTCGTCTCCTCTGGAGATCAGCAGCGTCAGTTTCAGGATCTGTGCTTGCTGTCAGTGACTGGGAACCATCACAGCTGACAGTATGTTACAATATTCTAGTCTGGAGACCACAGAGGACACTGTAACAAACCCTCAGCTGCGTGAGCAAGACAGGGCAAGGATGGGCCATAAATGATGCCAGTCACTGACAGCAAGCAGATCCCCCGACACGGTCTATTCTGTACAGGAGCCGAGTGGCCCTTTATTGGGGTGAGGGTCCGGAGTGTGCGCTCGGTGTTAGGGGACATGTGACTGCGAGGGCAGAAGTGGCGCAACTCAACCCTCTTCCTAAACTGGAATGTGGCCCCCAACATCTGCTGAGGGCCCTGACTAGTCATGTCCACCGCCATAACCGCGCCAACCTGCCACGCACAGAGGCCAGTGCCCCGGCGAGGGGCAGGGATCCACAGCCGCCTCTAGCATAAGGCTGCACAGTACCACCTCTGTTCATCATGTCATAGCTCTGCACAGTGCCCCTTCTATTCATCATGTAATAGCTCTGCACAGTACCACTACTATTCATCAAGTAATAGCTCTGCACAGTACTACTTCTGTATGCCTGGATGCTTCACAGTACCACTTCTATTCATTATGGATATCTCTGCATAGTAACACTTCTCTTACACAGTATGTATGGATCCTGCACAGTAACACTTCTCTTACACAGTATGTATGGATCCTGCACAGCAACACTTCACATACATAGTATGAATGGATCCGGCACAGTACCCCTTCTCATTGATAGTATGTAAAGGATCCCCGCACAGTAACACTTCCCTTGTATAGTATGTATGGATCCTGCACAGTAACACTTCTCTTACATGGTATCTATGGATCCTGCACAGTAACACTTCCCTTGCATAGTATGTATGGATCCTGCACAGTACCCCTTCTCTTCTATAGTATGTATGGATCCTACACAGTAACACTTCTCTTGCATGGTATGAATGGATCCTGCCAGTAACACTTCTTTCTTAGGTATGGTATGGATCCTGCACAGTAACACTTCTCTTGGGCATGTATGTATGGATCACTGCACGAACAATCTCTTTCCATGTAGTATTGTGATGGATCCTGCACAGTAACACTCTCTTACATAGTAAGTATGGATCCTGCACAGCAACACCTCTCTCTTAATTAGTATGTATGGATCCTGCACAGTACCCCCTTCTCTTGTATAGTATGTATGGATAGCACAGTTAAAATTCTCTTACATAGTATGTATGGATCCTGCACAGTAACACTTCTCTTGCATGGTATGTATGGATCCTGCACAGTAACACTTCTCTTACATAGTATGAATGGATCCTGCACAGTAACACTTCTCTTACATAGTATGTATGGATCCTGCACAGTAACACTTCTCTTACATAGTACGTATGGATCCTGCACAGTAACACTTCTCTTTCATAGTATTATGGATCCTGCACAGTAACAGTTCTCGTACATAGTATGTATGGATCCTGCACAGAACACTTCTCTTTATAGTATGTATGGATCCTGCACAGAACACTTCTCTTCCCTAGTATGTATGGATCCTGCACAGAACACTTCTCTTCCCTAGTATGTATGGATCCTGCACAGTACCTTCTCTTTAAAAGTAAGTATGGATCCTACACAGAAACACTTCTCTTACATAGTATGAAAGGATCTGCACAGTAACACTTCTCTTACATAGAGTATGGATCCTGCACAGAACACTTCCTTCATAGTATGTAGGATCCTCACAGTAACCTTCTCTTATAGTATGTATGGATCCTGCACAGTAACACTTTCCTTGGGATAGTATGTATGGATCCTGCACAGAACCTTCTCTTACATAGTATGATGGATCCTGCACAGTAACCTTCTCTTTCATAGTATGTATGGATCCTGCCCCAGTAACACTTCTCTTCCATAGTAGTATGGATCCTGAAAAGTAACACTTCTCTTCATGTAGTATGGATCCTGCACAGTAACACTTCTCTTACATGGTATGTATGGATCCTGCACAGTAACACTTCTCTTCCATAGTATGTATGGATCCTGCACAGTAACACTTCTCTTACATAGTATGTATGGATCCTGCACAGTAACACTTCTCTTACATAGTATGTATGGATCCTGCACAGAAACACTTCTCTTACAAAGTAAGTATGGATCCTGCACAGTAACACTTCTCTTACATAGTATGTATGGATCCTGCACAGTAACACTTCTCTTCCATAGTACGTATGGATCCTGCACAGTAACACTTCTCTTCCATAGTATGTATGGATCCTGCACAGTAACACTTCTCTTACATAGTAAGTATGGATCCTGCACAGCAACACTTCTCTTACATAGTATGTATGGATCCTGCACAGTAACACTTCTCTTACATAGGAAGTATGGATCCTGCACAGCAACACTTCTCTTACATAGTATGTATGGATCCTGCACAGTACCCCTTCTCTTGTATAGTATGTATGGATCCTGCACAGTAACACTTCCCTTGCATAGTATGTATGGATCCTGCACAGTACCCCTTCTCTTACATAGTATGTATGGATCCTGCACAGTACCCCTTCTCTTACATAGTATGTATGGATCCTGCACAGTAACACTTCTCTTACATAGTATGTATGGATCCTGCACAGTAACACTTCTCTGTGATGTCCAGGGGCTCTCACCTCTACCACACAGGTGGGCGCTATGTTCGGGGTGCTGATTTGAAGTGGGTGCTGCATACAAATAATGGAGCCTCTAGAGGACTACAGCCCCCATCATCCACCAGTATGTAATGGCCCATCATGTGGCCACCTGCTTACACACCATGTGGCTGCTGTGGAGCCCTTTTTGACCTCCTGCCCTGGGAGTGAGCACAGGGGGAGGGGGACTGACCCAGGGGTTGTGTAGAGAGGGATGGGGGCAAATACCGGAGAGGAGAGGGCTTAATACGCCCCCCTCCTCCATGGGTGCACAGAGGATTTCAGGAGACATGACCCTAAGAAGCAGGGTCACCAGGAGCACAGAGTATTTCAGGGGACAGGTGTGCTGATCCTGTGAGAGGTCACAGGCTGAGAGTTACATAGAAGTAGCACGGTCCCAGCAGCACAGAGTATGTCAGGAGAGGAGTGTGCTGATCTTATGGGAGGTCACAGACAGAGTTACATAGAGGAAGAAGCACAGTCCCAGCAGCACAGAGTATGTCAGGAGAGGAGTGTGAGAGATCATGGGCTGAGAGTAACATAGAGGAAGGAGCAAGGTCTCAGCAGCACAGAGTGTGTCAGGAGAGGAGTGTGCTGATAATGTGAGAGATCACAGACTGAGAGTTACATAGAGGAAGGAGCACGGTCCCCACAGCAGCACAGAGTATGTCAGGAGAGGAGTGTGAGAGGTCACAGGCTGAGAGTTACATAGAGGAAGAAGCACAGTCCCAGCAGCACAGCGTAGGTGAGGAGAGTACTCTGAGACATCATGGGCTGAGAGTTACATAGACGAAGTAGCACGGTCCCAGCAGCACAGAGTGTGTCAGGAGAGGAGTGTGCGGATCTTATGGGAGGTCACAGGCTGAGAGGTACATAGAAGAAGTAGCACGGTCCCAGCAGCACAGAGTGTGTCAGGAGAGGAGTGTGCGGATCTTATGGGAGGTCACAGACAGAGTTACATAGAGGAAGAAGCACAGTCCCAGCAGCACAGAGTATGTCAGGAGAGGAGTGTGAGAGATCATGGGCTGAGAGTAACATAGAGGAAGGAGCAAGGTCTCAGCAGCACAGAGTGTGTCAGGAGAGGTGTGTGCTGATAATGTGAGAGTCAAGACTGAGAGTTACATAGAGGGAAAGGGGCACGGTCCCCACAGCAGCACAGAGTATGTCAGGAGAGGAGTGTGAGAGGTCACAGGCTGAGAGTTACATAGAGGAAGAAGCACAGTCCCAGCAGCACAGAGTATGTCAGGAGAGGAGTGTGAGAGATCATGGGCTGAGAGTAACATAGAGGAAGGAGCAAGGTCCCAGTAGCACAGAGTGTGTCAGGAGAGGAAGTGGGGATCATGTGAGAAGTAGTTACATAGTGTAACGAGCATGCTCCGAGCAGCACAGAGTGTGTCAGGAGAGGGAGTGCTGATGTTATGGGAGATCACAGACAGAGTTACATAGAGGAGGGAGCACGGTCACAGCAGCACAGAGTATGTCAGGAGAGGAGTGTGCTGATGGTGTGAGAGGTTATAGGCTGAGAGTCACAAAGTGGAAAGGGCATGGTCCCAGCAGCACAGAGTATGTTAGCAGAGGGAGTGCTGATCATGTGAGTAGTTACATAGTGTAAGGAGCCGGCTCCCAGCAGCACAGAGTATATCAGAAGAGGAGTGGGAGAGGTCACAGACTAAGAGCTATATAGCGGAAGGAGCAGGGTCATCACAGCAGCACAGAGTATGTCAGGAGAGGAGTGTGAGAGGTCACAGCCTGAGAGTTACATTGTGGTTGGAGCACGGTTCCTGCAGCACAGAGTATGTCAGGAGAGGAGGTTACACAGTATTAGGGGCAGGGGCCCAGCAGCACAGAGTATGTCAGGACAGGAGGTTACACAGTATAAGGAGCAGAGTCCAGCAGCACAGAGTATGTCAGGAGAGGAGGTTATACAGTATAAGGAGCAGGATCCCAGCAGCACCGGGTGTGTCAGGAGAGGAGGTTACACAGTAGAAGGAGCAGGGCCCAGCAGCACAGAGTATGCCAGGAGAGGAGGTTACACAGTATAAGGAGCAGAGTCCCAGCAGCACAGAGTATGTCAGGAGAGGAGGTTGCACAGTATAAGGAGCAGAGTCCCAGCAGCACAGAGTATGTCAGGAAAGGAGTGTGCTGATCGTGTGAGAGGTCACAGACTGAGTGCTATATAGCGGAAGGAGCAGGGTCCCCACAGCAGCACAGAGTATGTCAGGAGAGGAGTGTGAGAGGTCACAGGCTGAGACTTACATGGTGGAAGGAGCACGGTCCCCAGGAGCACAGAGTATGTCAGGAGAGGAGGTTACACAGTATAAGGAGCAGGTCCCAGCAGCACAGAGTGTGTCAGGAGAGGAGCATTGTACTGGTGACAAGCAGTAAATCGTGGTTGGGGCCACATGGGGCGAGGGCCACCCCAGGAAGGTTTTGGGTTTCCAGCCATAAACATTCCTGCCATTGCTTCTTATCTGGAATTCCGCGCTCATTAACCCGTCATATAAGACGCTCCCCACCAGCAGGATCCGGGTGGCCCCTCATACACCTAGTGGCCCCCAACCTCCAGGAAAGGGGGGACCCCCAGTACAGGACACCCCCATGCGGCTCCATACCCTTGTCCCTATGCCCCAGTGCAGCTGCCGGACGTCCATGTGGAGCAGAATTTATTGCCGCAAATGGAGTCCACTCTATTAATAATCACAGAAAACAGGAGGAGCGGCCTGAGTGACAGCAGCAGACGCCCGGGGGACCCCACACTCATTAAACCAGATATAAATACACACGGCACAAGATGGCGGACGCTGAGGTCACACCGCGGCGGCGGCGCCCCCTCCGGCAGGATAGAAATATGGCGCATTGTACAGCACATGACAATATGGCGCCCACTGCATGGAGAGCTCGCTATTGTCCTCTGTTATCAGTCACTATCGTCCTGCACAGACACAAGGTGCACAGGAGGAATGGACAACAGTGCGGTGTGCAGTGGGGATGACAGTCAGCTCTTGGGTCAAGTGGTGTCAGCAAGGTGCAGTGTACAGGGCTCCTACCTAGTCACAGGACCAGCACATAATGGTGGAGCATATACAGGGCTCCCCTGCCTGCAGCACAAGGGCTCTGTGGGTAGAAGATATGAGCAGTGGTGGAGCCGCCCTTTAAGGATCTGTCTCTAATCAATACATACAAGTTACTTACAGTGTAATGCAGCAGAGCAGCCAGCGGGGGCGCACTTCCATTGCTTGCAGGGTCAACACAGCTCAAACAGGCACCTGCAGTTGTAATGGGATACGAGAATGTCAGTGTGGCCGCCCCCAGAGGTCTGATCACCCCACTCCCCGGCAGCTGGCGTCCCCCCACCCCCCAGGGGAGCAGACGGGTGTAAGCGGATAGTTTGTTAATGAACACGGATTTTTAATGACAACATAATGGTATTTGGGGAAATTGTGAAGGCGTCGGAATGTGAACAGTAAGCAATGGCGGCAGCAGGGGGACGGGGGCGCAGCGGGGGGACGGGGGACGCGCCCGGATTATGTTCTGCGGTCTGAGGAGCCTGAGAGGTGGATGACACAATATAGTCCATGAACTCATATATAGATGCGTCACCCCCCATAGTATCAGATATAAGAGCGTCACCCCCCATAGTATCAGATATAAGAGCGTCACCCCCCATAGTATCAGATATAAGAGCGTCACCCCCCATAGTATCAGATATAAGAGCGTCACCCCCCCATAGTATCAGATATAAGAGCGTCACCCCCCATAGTATCAGATATGAGAGCGTCACCCCGCATAGTATCAGATATGAGAGCGTCCCTCCCCATAGTATCAGATATAAGAGCGTCACCCCCCATAGTATCAGCTATAAGAGCGTCACCCCCCATAGTATCAGATATAAGAGCGTCACCCCCCATAGTATCAGATATAAGAGCGTCACCCCCCATAGTATCAGATATAAGAGCGTCACCCCCCATAGTATCAGATATAAGATCGTCACCCCCCATAGTATCAGATATAAGAGGCTCTCGCCCCATTGTTTCAGATATAAGAGCGTCACCCCCCATAGTATCAGATATAAGAGCGTCACCCCCCATAGTATCAGATATGAGAGCGTCCCCCCCATAGTATCAGATATAGAGCGTCACCCCCCATAGTATCAGATATAAGAGCGTCCCCCCCCCATAGTATCAGATATAAGAGCGTCACCCCCCATAGTATCAGATATAAGAGCGTCACCCCCCATAGTATCAGATTTTAAAAAAACCCTCACCCCCCATAGTATCAGATATAAGAGCGTCACCCCCCCATAGTATCAGATATAAGAGCGTCACCCCCCATAGTATCAGATATAAGAGCGTCACCCCCCATAGTATCAGATATAATAGAGTCACCCCCCCCATAGTATCAGATATAAAGCTCACCCCCCCATAGTATCAGTTATACGGCGTCACCCCCCATTACAGATATAAGGGGCGTCACCCCCCATAGTACAGATATAAGAAACGTCACCCCCCATAGTATCAGATAAAGAGCGTCACCCCCCATAGTATCAGATATAAGAGCGTCACCCCCCATAGTATCAGATATAAGAGCGTCACCCCCCATAGTATCAGATATAAGAGCGTCACCCCCCCATAGTATCAGATATAAGAGCGTCACCCCCCCATAGTATCAGATATAAGAGCGTCACCCCCCCATAGTATCAGATATAAGAGCGTCACCCCCCATAGTATCAGATATAAGAGCGTCACCCCCCATATTATCAGATATAAGAGCGTCACCCCCCCATAGTATCAGATATAAGAGCGTCACCCCCCCATAGTATCAGATAATAAGAGCGTCACCCCCCATAATTTTCAGATATAAGAGCGTCACCCCCCATAGTATCGATTAATAAAAGTCACCCCCCATAGTATCAGATATAAGAGGCTCACCCCCCATAGTATCAGATATAAGAGCGTCACCCCTAAGTATCAGATATAAGAGCGTCACCCCCCATTGTATCAGATATAAGAGCGTCACCCCCCATAGTATCAGATATAAGAGCGTCACCCCCCCATAGTAAACAGATATAAAGGCGTCACCCCCCATAGTTATCAGATTTTAAGAGCTCACCCCCCCATATATCAGATATAAGAGCGTCACCCCCCATAGTATCAGATATAAGAGCGTCAACCCCCATAGTATTCAGATTTAAAACGTCATCCCCCATAGTATCAGATATAAGAGCGTGCACCCCCCATAGTATCAGATATAAGAGCGTCACCCCCCATAGTATCAGATATAAGAGCGTCACCCCCCCCTATATCAGATATAAGAGCGTCACCCCCCATAATATCAGATATAAGAGCGTCACCCCCCATAGTATCAGATATAAGAGCGTCACCCCCCCATAGTATCAGATATAAGAGCGTCACCCCCCATAGTATCAGATATAAGAGCGTCACCCCCCCATAGTATCAGATATAAGAGCGTCACCCCCATAATATCAGATATAAGAGCGTCACCCCCCCCCCCCCATAGTAACAGATATAAGAGCGTCACCCCCCATAGTATCAGATATAAGGCGTCACCCCCCCATAGTATCAGAAAATAAGAGCGTCACCGCCCCCATTTGTATCAGAAAATAAGAGCGTCACCCCCCATAGTATCGATTAGATAGGGCACCCCCATGGGATCAGATATAAAAGCCCTCACCCCCCTGGTATCGATATAAGAGCGTCACCCCCCCCTGAAACAGATATAAGAGCGTCACCCCCCATAGTATCAGATATAAAGCGTTTACCCCCCATAGTAATCAGATATAAGAGCGTCACCCCCCATAGGATCAGCTATATGAGCGTCACCCCCATAATATCAGATATAAGAGCGTCACCCCCCATAGTATCAGATATAAGATCGTCACCCCCCCATAGTATCAGATCTAAGAGCGTCACCCCCCCCATAGTATCAGATATAATAGAGTCACCCCCCCCATAGTATCAGATATAAGAGCGTCACCCCCCATAGTATCAGATATAAGAGCGTCACCCCCCATGTATCAGATAAAAGAGAGCGTCACCCCCCCCCATAGTATCAGATATAAGAGCGTCACCCCCCCATAGTATCCGATATAAGAGCGTCACCCCCCCATAGTATCAGATATAAGGGCGTGTATCAGATATAAGGGCGTCACCCCCCCATAGTATCAGATATAAGGGCGTCACCCCCCATAGTATCAGATATAAGAGCGTCACCCCCATAGTATAAAAAGCTATAAGAGCGTCCCCCCCATATATCAGATATAAGAGCGTCCCCCCCATAGTATCAGATATAAGTGCGTCACCCCCCATAGTATCAGCTATAAGAGCGCCCACCCCAAAATTTTCATGATATAAGAGACGTCACCCCCCCATAATATCAGATATAAGAGCGTCACCCCCCATAGTATCAGATATAAGAGCGTCACCCCCCCATAGTATCAGATATAAGCGCTTGTATATTTCTGAATGCGCCTCACTAATAAGACTATAATCAATTACAGTTTTCCCCGCCCCCAAATCTGTCCAATGGGGAAGAGCCGCCAATAAAATCTCCTGGGACTTACTGGACTCCTCCCTGATCTCACTCCGTGTCTCATTGCTCCTCTACACGTCCCAGCAGGCGACCATTGTCTTGCACAATTGACATTAGACAATTGTAATCTCTGGGTGGGAGGAAGCTTGCTGTAACAGAAACCTCCTCCTATGTATTATAGGCGTCTCCTCCCATCTTCATGGTTTCCCAGTAGGTGGCCATTTTGTTGCCTCCCATAGTTTCCAGGCATTTGGACATGTCCCGACAGAAACCTCCCCACTACTTGTTATAGAAGTTGCCCCCGATGTACATGATCTCCTGGCAGGCGTCCATCTTATAGCACAGCCAAGACATCATAGTAATCTCTGGCTAGGAGGCAGCTTGCTGCCCCAGAAACCTTACACCTATGTTATAGGCATAACCTCCCATAGTTTCCAGGTAGGTGGTTGTGTCCTGGCAGCCATTGATTTGTACAGACATTAGAGAATGGTTATCTCTGGCTGGGAGGCAGCTTGCTGCACTTTCCCCTATGTTTTATAGGTATCTATTCCCATCTACATAGTTTTTCGTCAGGTGTCCATTTTCTCTTGTTGTCGCCTCCCACTATTCCCAAGCAGGTGGACATGTCTGGACATAAACCTACCCGCTATGTGTTATAGGAGTCGCCTCCCATCTACATGGTTTTCCGTCCATTTTGGCGCACTGCCATGAGATCACAGTAAACACCAGCAAGGAGGCTGCTTGCTGCACCAGAAACCTCCCCCCTATGTGTTCTAGGAGTCACCCGCTATCTACTTGGTTTCCTGTCAGGCGTCCATTTTGGCACACTGCCATGAGATCACAGTAATCTCAAGGTGGGAGGCAGCTTGCTGCACCAGAAACCTCCCCACTATGTGTTATAGGAGTCGCCTGCTATCTACTTGGTTTCCCATCAAGCGTCCATCGTGGCGCACCACTATGAGATCACAGTAATCTCTAGGTGGGAGGCAGCTTGCTGCACCAGAAACCTCCCTCCTATGTGTTATAAGAGTCACCTGCTATCTACTTGGTTTCCCAGCAGACTCCATCGTGGCGCACTGCCATGAGATCACAGTAATCTCTAGGTGGGAGGCAGCTTGCTGCACCCGACACCTCCCCACAATGTGTTCTAGGAGTCGCCTGCTATCTACTTGGTTTCCCATCAAGCGTCCATCGTGGCGCACCACTATGAGATCACAGTAATCTCTAGGTGGGAGGCAGCTTGCTGCACCAGAAACCTCCCCTCTATGTGTTATATGAGTCTCCTGCTATCTACTTGGTTTCCCTTCAGTCGTCCATTTTGGCGCACCGCCATGAGATCACAGTAATCTCTAGGTGGGAGGCAGCTTGCTGCATCTTACACCTCTCCCCTATGTTTTTGTTATAAGAGTTCCCTGCTATCTACTTGGTTTCCCAGCAGACGTCCATCGTGGCGCACCGCCATGAGATCACAGTAATCTCTAGGTGGGAGGCAGCTTGCTGCAGCAGAAACCTCTCCCCTATGTGTTATAGGTGTCGCCTGCTATCTCCGTGGTTCCTGGGCAGGTGGACATGCCTCGGCCACGTAGGTTAAGCGGCGGCGTGCTGCTGGTCTTCCTTCCGCCCTGTAACCTCCTTACATCTGGTTTTCTCCTGCTCTCTGATACAGCTATAAATACAGCGGGGCGCGGATGTGCCGGGGAGGAGACGTGATGTGAGGCGACAGCTCGCGCTTTCTGCGCCCCTCAGCCCCCGAATCGCAGTAATGAACCAGAAAACCTGCAGGAAATGTGTGGAGATCAGGCAGCTGCTGGAGGCGGCCGGAGTCTGCGCTGCGCCCCCTCCGCTGTACACAGGCTGTGTGTGACGGTCTGCGCTGCGCCCCCTCCGCTGTACACAGGCTGTTTGTGACGGTCTGCGCTGCGCCCCCTCCGCTGTACACAGGTGTTTGTGGGCGGTCTGCGCTGCGCCCTCCGCTGTACACAGGCTATGTGTGACAGTCTGCGCTGCGCCCCCTCCGGTGGTCACAGGCTATTTGTGACTGTCTGCGCTGCGCACCCTCTGCTGTACACAGGCTGTTTGTGACGGTCTGCGCTGCGCCCCCTCCGCTGTACACAGGCTTTTTTGGGGACGGTCCCGCGCTGTCCCCCTCCGCTGTACACAGGCTATTTGTGACGGTCCTGCGCTGCGCCCCCTCCGCTGTACACAGGCATTTGTGACGGTCTGCGCTGCGCCCCCCTCCGCTGTACCAGGCTTTGGGGGTGCGGTCTGCGCTCGCCCCCTCCGCGACACAGGGTTTGTGAGGTCTGCGCTGCTCCCCCCCCGCTGTACACGGGTGTTTGTACGGTCTGCACTGCGCCCCCTCCGCTGTCCGGCTGTGTGTGCGGTTGCGCTGCGCCCTCTCCCCTGTCACAGGTGTGTGTGACGGTCTGCGTCGCCCCCTCCGCTGTACACAGGCTGTTGTGACGGTCCGCCCTGCGCCCCCCCCCGCTGTACACAGGCTGTTTGTGCGGTCTGCGTGCGCCCCCCCCGCGTACACAGGCTGTTTGTGACGGTCTGGCCCGGCCCCCTCCCCGTACACAGGGTGTTTGTGACGGTCTGCGCTGCGCCCCCTCCGCTGTACACAGTCTGTGTGTGACGGTCTGCGCTGCGCCCCTCCGCTGTACACAGGCTGTTTGTGACGGTCTGCGCTGCGCCCCTCCGCTGTACACAGGCTGTTTGTGACGGTCTGCGCTGCGCCCCTCGCTGTCACAGGCTATTTGTGACGGTCTGCGCTGCGCCCATCCGCTGTACACAGGCTGTTTGTGACGGTCTGCGCTGCGCCCCCTCCGCTGTACACAGGCTTGTTGTGACCGTCTGCGCTGCGCCCCCTCCGCTGTACACAGGCTGTTTGTGACGGTCTGCGCTGCGCCCCCTCCGCTGTACACAGGCTGTTTGTGACGGTCTGCGCTGCGCCCTCTCCGCTGTACACAGGCGATTTGTGACGGTCTGCGCTGCGCCCTCTCCGCTGTACACAGGCGGTTTGTGACGGTCTGCGCTGCGCCCCCTCCGCTGTACACAGGCTGTTTGTGACGGTCTGCGCTGCGCCCCCTCCGCTGTACACAGGCTGTTTGTGACGGTCTGCGCTGCGCCTCTGTGTACACGGTGTTTGTGACGGTCTGCGGCGCCCCCCCCGCTGTACAAAGGCTGTTTGTGACAGTCTTCGCTGCGCCCCCTCCGCTGTACACAGGCTGTGTGTGACGGTCTGCGCTGCGCCCCCTCCGCTGTACACAGGCTGTTTGTGACGGTCTGCGCTGCGCCCACTCCGCTGTACACAGGCTGTTTGTGACGGACTGCGCTGCGCCCCCTCCGCTGTACACAGGCTGTTTGTGCGGTCTGTCGCGATGCGCCCCCTCTGCTGTACACAGGCTGTGTGTGACGGTCTGCGCTGCGCCCCCTCCGCTGTACACAGGCTTTTTGTGACGGTCTGCGCTGCGCCCCCTCCGCTGTACACAGGCTGTTTGTGACGGTCCGCGCTGCGCCCCCTCCGCTGTACACAGGCTGTTTGTGACGGTCTGCGCTGCGCCCCCTCCGCTGTACACAGGCTATTTATACTCACCCGGGGCGCCACCCGCCGCCGTTTCTGGACTCGCCGGGGGTGCCTAAAAAAACCCTGGAAAAAAACACCTCCCAAAAAAGGGGTAAAAATGGGAAACCCTAATGTTTAAAAACAGCAACCTGACAGAGGCTTGGACTCACCACTGCCGGGTCCCCCCCCCGGGCGCTGCAGGGGGGCTAGTACTCCAATGGTCGGTGACTTAAATTTTTTGAGCTGGGTTGTGTCCATGATGTTCTGATGCTCTCTCTTTTTCAGATGTCAACTGCTCGTACTTCAAGCACTTCCCCCTCAGGGGGAAAACGCAGAAAATACTGCAGGTTAAACCCCCCAGAAAGGGAGTGGGTGTTTTGGGTATGGGGCATACAGGTAAGTGTGGGGGGGGGTCTGGGGCCTACGGGGAGATCCTGCAGGTTAACCAACCCCGAAAATTTAAATGTGTGTGGGTCTGGGGGCCCTAAGTAAGTGTGTGGGGTCTAGGGGTACGGGGGGATTCCCGCAGGGTTTCCACCCCGAAGGTAAGTGTGGTGGGTCGGGGCACATAGGGTAAGTTTTGGGGTTGGGGTTTGGGCGTACGGGGAGATCCTGCAGGTTACCACCCAGAAAGGTAAGGGTGTGTGGGTCTGGGGGCCCTAGGGTAATGTGTTGGGGGGTCCCAAACGCCTACGGGAGATCCTGCAAAGGGTTTTTACCCCGAAAGTAAGGGGGGTGTGGGTTTGGGGCCATAGGGTATGGGGTGTGTGGGGCTAGGGTTTAAGGGGGGGATCCCGCAGGTTTTCCACCCAGAAAGGTAAGTGTGTGTGGGTCTGGGGCACATAGGGTATGTGTGTGTGGGTCTAGGGCGTACGGGGAGATCCTGCAGGTTACCACCCAGAAAGGTAAGGGTGTGTGGGTCTGGGGCACATAGGGTATGTGTGTGTGGGTCTAGGGCGTACGGGGAGATCCTGCAGGTTACCACCCAGAAAGGTAAGTGTGTGTAGGTCTGGGGCACATAGGGTAAGTGTGTGTGGGTCTAGGGCGTATGGGGAGATCCTGCAGGTTACCACCCAGAAAGGTAAGGGTGTGTGGGTCTGGGGCACATAGGGGGATTTTGTGTGGGGTCTTGGGGCCCTAGGGGAGATCCCGCAGGTTTTCCACCCCGAAAAAGGGAAGGGTGTTTCAGGTCTCGGGCATATAGGATAAGTGCATGCAGATCCGGGGTGTAAGGGACAAGTCTCTGTGGGTTTGGGAGTAAAAATATGCAGGTTTTCCCCCGAAAAGGTAAGAGTGTGTGGGCCTGGGGTGTACGGGGTAAGTGTGTGTGGGTATAGGGCGTACATGGGGCAGGGTGTGGATTTTGGGGTGGTCAGCTGTGTGAAGGGGCT
>JAODAL010032781.1:0-46459 GCA_025379985.1 Phyllomedusa bahiana
CAATTTTGTAGGTTTAAAAAGTAAGGAATGCTGGGAAGTGTGTATCAATAGCATCATCAGTGAAAGAGAAAGAAACTAATCTCTCCTATGTATTAGATTATGGTCATAGCTACAGAGAAATGTGCACAATCTCTTTGGGTATGATCATTTTCCTCCTTTTGAAAACCATGTTTACTTTTATAATTGGTCAGTTTTGGCTGGACCAAAGAAAAATCACAATGTTTAACTTCAGACTTAGAAAGATTTCCTAGTTCTAAGTATTTATGAACTGATACTTTTATATTTTACTGTTTACATCAATTTTATAATGAAATCAAAGTTCTTTCTCAGATATGTTAACAGTATGCTTGGCAACCAGATACACAAGCACAAACATACAATACACACTAATAATATGTTTATTTCTTTAGCAGTGACAGTCATTAATTAACCAGAAAAGCTAAACATAATGGAGTGTAATCAGGCAAAAGCAGAGGACAGTGTCTAAACAGCAAAGAAGATTACACTGGAGCAATAATTTAAAAAGCACATGCAAAAGTAACAACAAAAATATAAAGGGGTTGTGCAGTGGAAAAAAATATTTTTCTAAATAATATTTTTTTTTCAAAAGTTAGGCACTTTTATAATGTACTCACATGCTAACTTTTTTTTCTGTGCTGAATTTAATCTCTTGCCTCTCTTTACGCCAGCATTTGGCAGATCACCTTTTTGCGGAATTCCCAATTACACCTAAGGTGCATCACCTCTGACGCCTATAGTGTCCAGCATTGATTCTCTAGTGGAAAAATAAATTAGGAGCTTGGTTAGATCATTTTTTGCAACCTCTTGTTAAAAAGTTACCCTTTTTTTGCAGGACTCCAAGCATATTATCTCAGTTGAGAAGTTGTTGCCTTATATCCATCTATTATACATGAATTAGCTTTGGATTATTTAAAACAATTTTTACATTTAATCAGTGCTCCGAGAATGGTAACCAGAGAATTTATTATCATGGCCGCAGATTTCCTGTTAAAACACAATTTCTTTTCTTTTGATGGTAACTTACAATGGCGAGATGCGTCAATGAGAGCTCACTTCTCCCCCTCCCTAGCCAATATCTACATGGGTATGTGGGAGAGGATTTTTTTCTTTTTAGATGACAATGATAACAATGATCACATTAACTTAAAGTTCACCTACAAATACCATTCTAACAATATTGACTTTTCTCTCACAGGCGGTACTGTTTCAGGGATATCATTGTCACCATATCGGAAAGGTCTTGGCTAGGAACTCTATTCTTTTGGTTTCATCCTGCCATCCTAATTATGTTTTACAGAATATCCCAACAGGAGGGGAGGACGGGGGGATTAATTCTCATGAAAAGGAATACTACTTCATCTTTAAATTATTTTACATAGGAGAAACTAGCAGTAGACTTAGGGAAGGTGGTTGTAGCAACATTACTTTGAATAATGCTATTAAGAAGGTAAACAAAATTCCACGCTCATGACTTATGAAACATAAAAGTGATAAACAGAATTACTACCACCTACAGCCCTCAATTTTCTCAAATTATAAAAATAATCAGAAAGCATGTACCCATTTTATATACCCATGAGAACTTGGCGACAATATTAAGTTTGTATCTAGACGTCCTAATACAATAAGCAGCATTATTTCTCCTAGTCTTTTTATAAAGTGAATCTTAAACATTAAAAACACGGTTATCTACAAAGGGCTGCTACAAATGTGGTCACCTTCGATGTATTACATGTGAATACTTGCAGGTAACCAATACTTTGAGTTGATAAGTTACTGGTAAGCACTACCGCATATGCAATTATATTAATTGCAATTGTAAAAATGTGGTCTATCTAATATCGTTTACTGCTTGCCACATACAATATGTGGGCTGTACTACCAACTCTAAAAATCTGTATTAGGAGACATATTTCCAATGCAAAAAATCAAACATGGAACAATCAAATGTCGGCTGTATCCAAACATTTTTGCAATATACATAATAGAGATTTATCTAAATTAGATGTGATGTGCCATAGAAAAAGCAATAAGACCTACCAGAGGGGGAGACCTATGTAGAAAGGTACTAAGCCAGGAATCTAAATGGATCTATACTTTTGTTACCAGACCGACAGGGGGTTTAAATACCCGGCACAATATTCTGTAGCAATATTGACACACTATTTAGCAACAAGTTCTTACTAGTTACTTTTTATGTACATGTTATTCACGAATATTATGCTTTTTCTCCGTTTAGTGTCTTGCTCAATTTCGTCTTTGATAGGGCGGAGATTTCCAGATGGAGTTGGTGCTAATTGGCGGTTGGGTCTACGTCACTGGAGACAATCCATCTTATTTCGGCAGAGGAATGGTGCTTGTATGCTACGAATAAGGCGTCCTGCCAAAACGCGACAGCCAAGCTTACTTTTTACTTTGTTGTATCATGAGTCCGATTTTAATATGATCAAATACAGGTCAAGTTTTATTCCAATACATTTGGGATGCCCCTTTTCTTTTCTTGGATTTATTATGTTTTGATTAATATTGGGAGTTGGCTAGAGCTGGAGTAAAAGTATTGGTCATTATATGGTAGTGGTATGCAGTGGTATTATTTGGACTTTGTATATTGTTGTTATTTGATAATATTGGTCTTGGTTTACTGGTATGGTCAGTAAAATTATGCTAGTATTAGTCACTGCATACAGTAGTAGTGACATGTGACGATACCATGGTAGTATTTTTTGGCTTTTGCATACTTACTGAGCCACAGAATACAGATAACATTAATTAATTATTTCTCAGCTTGGCCTATTTTAAATTAATTTTCTTCTGTTGGACAATCCCTTTAAGGAGAAATAATAGAAATAATTTTCTACAGCACGCTACACTGCAGACATTCAAATTACGCCAAACAGAGAACTTGTTGTGAAAAACTTGGATGCCTAGATGGGTGTTGATTCTAAGCTGTAGCTTAGTTATATTCAGTGTCGGACTGGGGGGCCTGGGGCCCACAGGGGAATTGATCTTGGGGGGCCCACCCTACTGTACATGAAAATATTACCGGCTTCTCGGACATAAATGCGCCCATTTTACCACATAATACAGTGTATAAAAAAGAACTGTATTGTGTAGTACACTATACCAAGGGAGTCACATATCTGTTTGTCTCACACATCTGTCAGCCTAACATATCATAGACACATGGCTAAGTAGGTCAATCCATATCCCCCACCGGCCCACATACAATAACCCCCTCCACGTTTCCCTTGGTCACGCACCTCACCACCTTCAAAAATAAACACCAGCAAGAAAGTTTAAGTCTAACTCCTATCACAGGGTCAAGTGTTCCCTTAATTTTACAATCAGGGACACATGTACGCTGCCACTAAACTAACGCCTATATAACATACAATACCGCCATATAGAGACCACATAGAGGTCAGACACCAGCTCAGGTATAACCTACAACAACGCCATATAGAGACCACATAGAGGTCAGACACCAGCTCAGGTATGACCTACAACACCACTATATAGAGACCACATAGAGGTTAGACAACAGCTCAGGTATAACCTACAACACTGCCATATAGAGACCACATAGTGGTCCGACACCAGCTCAGGTATGACCTACAACACCACCATATAGAGACCACATAGAGGTTAGACAACAGCTCAGGTATAACCTACAACACTGCCATATAGAGACCATATAGTGGTCTGACACCAGCTCAGGTCATATCACATTACAGTGAATACTGTACAACACTGATCCAATATAGAAGCAAAATAACCCCTGAAATTAGGGACTCACCGGAGATGTCATATCTGATGAATCGTTCTCTTCTCTCATGAGTCGTTCTTATTCCCTTTTCTTCTGCATCCATTCCACACCACCATGATGACTTATCCTGGCCACAACTCATCCCTGCAGAAATTACACATAAATATCTTAGAATCCTCAATTTTACAGCATCGCTTTACCTATTCCCACCTCTCTACAAACTTCCCATGGGTGGGAGAGCAGGTACAAGCCATAGAGGCCTGGTATCCTAAGGGGGTGGGGAGAGAACTAACTCCCTTGAGATAATGCTACAACTATGGGCTGCTCCCCTCTCAATTATATTACCAGGTAGGTAGACAAGACCCTAGGTAGGTAGGCAAATGTGCAAGGCCCGAGGTAACTAGATAGGCCCTATTATCCCCGCTGGATAAGTTAGTAGGCCAGCCCCAGGTAGGTTGGTGGGTACCTAGCCACGGGTGGGTAGGTAAATAGCCCCCAGGTAGATATGCAGGCCCTAGTTAGGCAAGTTGATAGGTAGTTAGGACCCACTTTATATATGCTGCAAGCAGTTAGGGACTCCCTTTAAGTAGTGTATAGGCAGTTAGGGTCCCCCTTTAGGTAATATACAGACAGTTAAGGCCTCCCTTAGGTAGTATACAGGCAGTTAGGAAATCCCTTTAGGTAGTAAACAGGCAGTTAGGGTCCCCCTTTAGGTAATATACAGACAGTTAAGGCCTCCCTTAGGTAGTATACAGGCAGTTAGGGACTCCCTTTAGGTAGTATACAAGCAGTTAGGGTCCCCCTTTAGGTAAAATACAGGCAGTTAGGGTCCCCCTTTAGGTAGTATACAGGCAGTTAGGGTCCCTCTTTAGGTAGTATACAGGCAGTTAGGATCTTCCTTTAGGTAGTATACAGGCAGTTAGGGGCCTCTTCAGCTAGTGTGCAGGACATCAGGGCCCCCTTTAGTTTTTAGGTAGTCGGCCCCCCTTTAGTTTTTAGGTAGTCAGGGCCCCCCTTTAGTTTTTAGGTAGTTAGGGCTCCCCTTTAGGTAGTCCGGGCCCCCTTTAGTTTTAGGCAGTCAGGGCTTCCTTTATGTTTATGTAGTCAGGGCTCTTTTTAGGCAGTCAGGGCCCCTTTATGTTTAGGTAGTCAGGGACCCCCTTAGGCTATCAGGGCCCCCTGTAGGTAGTCAGGCCCCCCTTAGATTTCCAGGCCCCCCCCTGTAGGTAGTTAGGGCTCCCCTGTAGTTAGTCAGGGACCCCTTAGATTGCCAGGGCCCCCCTGTAGGTATTCAGGGCCCCTTAGATTGCCAGGGCCCCCCTGTAGGTAGTCAGGGCCCCCTTAGATTGCTAGGGACACCTTAGATTGCCAGGGCCCCCCTGTAGGTAGTCAGGGTCCCCCTGTAGGTAGTCAGGGTCCCCCTTAGATTTCCCCGGCCCCCATGTAGGTTGTCAGGGCCCCCCTGTAGGTTGTCTGGGCCCCCTGTAGGTAGTCAGGGGCCCCTTCAGATTGCCATGGCCCCCCTGTAGGTAGCCAAGGCCCCCCTGAAGGTAGGCAGGGCCCCTTTAGGTAGTCAGGGCCCCTTGTAGGTAGTCAGGGACCCCTGTAGATAGTCAGGGCCCCCTTTAGGTAGCCAGGGGCCCCTTTAGGTAGTCAGGGCCCCCCTGTATGTAGTCAGGGCCCTCTTGGGTAGTTAGGGACCCCATTAGGTAGTTAATAGCAAAAAAAAAACCATCCACTTACCACACTCCTGCTCCTGGACGCTCCCGGACGCTCCCGCCGGCCTCAATTGCCGCCCTGCATAGGTGGCACGGTGATGTGACATCACCGCGCGCCTACTTCACGAGTAGGGGCCGGCGCCTGACAGACTGAAGGCCTAACACCTTCAGCCTGCCAGGGAGATCAGCAGAGCGCTGCGCTAGCGGCGCTGTGCTCCGCTGACACCGCGCAGCCCCGGGACTCCCAGGCCTGTCTCTGAGCGCTCGGGATGCAAGTCCCGGGCGTCCAGTGACCGGATGCGGCGGCCGGGCCCCGTGGAGCGATGGCACTGCCTCCGGGGCCCACAGCAGCTCGGGGCCCACCGGGGTTTTCACCGATTCCCCGACGTCCCAGTCCAAGCCTGGTTATATTGTTTCAGATAGTTATATTGTTTCAGACTGACAGATGCCAATAACACTTTAGTGGCATCATTCAGATTTAAACATAAGTCATGAGCTAGGAATGTTTAACTTTAACTAAGATAAAATAAGGGGGGGGAACTTGAATTTATAGGACCTTGTCACGATGAACACCAACGTCTGGAGATGGATTCGCTAGGTCACCTTTGGAGGGTTGGTGTAACCTATACACCAAGGAGCACAGTCTAAGGGGCCCCCAGTCTTCGCCAGAGAATGCTGCAAGGCTGGTTCGTCTCTGCTACAGGAAAGCCCCAGGTCACTAACCTGGTGGAGGTCCTCACATTGACAGCTGACAAGCGATTGCTTTTTATGTTAAAGATCTTGCAAAAACAAGTCACTTTGCAATATATGTCCATTAACAGTGTCCTACCTATTCTGAGATATCTCCTCTTGTATGAGCTGCATCAGCTCCTCAGGTCATTATAGCTACAGACCTGTGTTGATCTCTCCTGATAGGCTGCCAGTGCTGGTTGCTATAGCTACAGACCTGGCTTCTACTGCAGCCTAGTAGAATCCAGTAAACACACCCTTGAATTCAAAATGAAACCAAGAAAACAGGATTGAGGTAAGATGAATCCACAGTAGTTAGACAACCCCTTTAATGATTAGGGTTTGGGTTAGGACCAGAGCAAAAATTCGGATTTGTACCTTCTGAACTTGAATTTTTTTTAAGGGTTCGGTTGATCCAGTTTCAAATTAAACAGGGCCATATTGGAACAACATTAGTTTTGCTAACATATTTACTAGTTAGAATGTAAAGAGCCATGCTTGTGCTTCTCTTCCTGTCTTTGAGGTAGGCATGGCAAACAGAATGAGGGGGGTAGGAAAACCCAAGTTCTGGAGATAGGTGCAGGTTCCAGAGAGATGACATGATGATATAAATGTGTGAAATGGGAATAATCCGTTAGTATATACAAAATAGGCGGTAAATTAATCTATTAGAATTATTTTGGAATTAGGAAAAGAACACTGATAAAACAAATTTAAGTATGACGTGAAGATATGCTAATACTTAGTGTAAACATTTATTATAGTGTTGCATGTTTAGATAGTCTACTTTAATATTACACCTCCTATTAGCTGTATGCCACTAATTGCAACAACATTTTGGCACACAATAAGTCACGCCCTTTCTCACTTAGCCACACATTTTATCAGGCAAGGCACAGAAGTGTCTAGAAATGCTCTAAAACACATAAGTATGGTATAAAGCACATTCTGGCGCAAAAATCACAATAAATGTGCCCCAATCCCTAACCACTTTCTTACAAAATAGTTTCAGAGCTAAATGCTGTATGTTTACATCTAAATCAATACATGGACCAGAACATAAACAGACGTTAATTACAAATTGAGATGAATATAAAACTCAAGTTTCAAATCCAAATAATTATCAATTATAAGAAAATATTTCCTAATGAGCACCATATGACAGAAAATTAAGGGCATCCTATGAATTGACAGATATCCTGCCATTTTAGTTAATGACATCCCTCTTTTAAATTAATGAGGATAAATCCTAAGTAAATGTTTGATTGCTTTTATGACATTAAAGCTGCACAACTGCAAATGTGTGATAACAGAAGCAAATATAGAAAAAACAATTCCAATAAATTATGCACAGCACAAAGTAACACATCTTGACTACTATATTTGTATGTGTATATATTTATTTCATGGAATATTTTGTAATTTTGATGCTTCTATTACACAAGTTTCTTAGATTTTAATTGATTTTATGTTAATCCCAGAAGTTTTATACAACCATAAGGAACCAGTTCAGTCTCACAAGTACAATGTTATCAAAAACTATAGTCTGTACTTAGCCTTCCGGTATTAATTTTTATGCATTTTTAATGGGTGCATGTAAACAGGCCCATTGGGTTCCTATGAAATCTACACAGCAACCCTTTGCTAATCAGTGGAGACAATTCTGAGACATGAAAATGTAATCCTTTTCTGCCCATGCAATTTTATAAGCAGAGGTAGTTTCAGGCCCCATCTGGTAGCCCTCTGGTTCATTTTGATGTTAAATTGTTCCACTGTACCATGTCTGCCCTTATTCCTCTCTGTGGCCAATGTTCACCTCTCACATTA
Organism: Phyllomedusa bahiana; assembly: GCA_025379985.1. NCBI lineage: Eukaryota > Metazoa > Chordata > Amphibia > Anura > Hylidae > Phyllomedusa > Phyllomedusa bahiana. The sequence goes on from JAODAL010032781.1 coordinate 8,062, forward strand.
AGGGCATGTGGAGCGCCTCAGGTTCCATATCATTTTTTTAATGGCACTACTTGTCACCACAGCAGCACAGTTGACAAACTGCATAGTTTTAAATCTTATGCCACCCTTAGCTTTAAAGCCAATTTTTGCCACTCTGTTCCTTGCTAACAAGTTATATTCCGTTAAAGCCAGCTCTTAACAGGTGAATTCCTTTTTGAGCTTCATGCTGCCAATGTCAAAAGTAGAAACTGGTCATAATAATGTAACTTTACTGTGTATTTAATAGAAGCAGCAAAAAAAGCATATTTCAAACATCTACTGGGTAAGATGCCCATTGTTATGTGTTACATAATTGATTGGTTGCTGTAAATAATTATATATCTTCATAAGATGATGTAGATGAGGTGTTGTATGTTGAAATAATTGCTCTTTCTTCAATGCTTATAACTGATTTAGGAAATTGTTTGCTGTCACTGAACAGGACTTGGGCCTATAATGTTCTATTTGTTGTTGAGTACAACCTGAATATCTTCAATAAAAAGGAAAACCTGTCACAGAAAAGCACAGAACCAGTAGACATAGGTATCATACGAACACTTATGTTTTCTAAAGTTGTCTATGTGTTGCTTTGTTTACAAAGCTAAAAGGTAGGATAATTGTAAGGTTTGTATTACTACATCTTAAATAGAGAACTTCTGTGAATACTAAATTTGGGTTTATGAGATGCATATTACATTAATGGTATTATTAAGGGAATGTGTAATCAAAAATGACTTATTGTTTAACTCACATTTTTATGTTCAACACATTTTTTAAGAATTTTTTATATTTTTTTAAATTTTCAATATCACTTTCAATATTTTTTAATAATTCTTAATTCCTGCAGTTTTCACTTTTGCCACTAAGCCTAATAATAGTCTGACACGTCCTGTTCTGTACAGAAATATTCTCAGTTGACTGCTGAAAGGAGACACCAGTGTGAATAGATAACACAGGATCCACCAGTTACAAGAGGAGATAGTCACAGTTCACCCTTTCACCTACTTGCACACTGATTTCATCCCAGGTCACAGAGCATTACTAGAAAACTCTCCTATAGAAGTGAATGGGACTGAGTCAGTCTTAAGTCTCCTATGTGCATGAAGCTACTGTAAAGCATCTCTCTGACTGCTGTTAAAGTAGTGCAAACAAGGCCTAGTGGCCAAAGTGAAATCTGCAAGACAATGAATTATTAAAGAATTATTAAAAAATATTGAAAGTGATATGAAAAATGTATAAAAAGTGTAAAAAAAACAACCAAAAATTACTAAAAAAAAGTGTTTAACATAAAAATGGGACTTAAATAATGACTCATTTTTTGATGACACATTCCCTTTAAGCTACCCCATTTAATTCTTGGTTGATTTACTTAGTGTTAAATCTGATCACTCATTTTACATCAGATCTAAACGGTATATTTTAATAATTTACTCATGAGCATCTGGGTTCCTGTGAAAGCTTTGAAGGCTTCAAGTAACTTTCAAGCTTAAATTGCTATGAATATATCTGCAGTTCTGCATTTTCTTTGATTAGTGATGTGAGGAATGGGATATGCACTAGTCTCTGCCAATATGAAGCAGCTGTGTCAAATAAAAATCATTCTGAATGTGGTTAATGTTGCGTGAGCTAGAAGTCCTTTCTCCAAAATCCCTTTTCCCTTCTTGTGGAGCTCAGGATCCGAAACAAAGCAACAAGGGCAATTTACCAATTCATTTAAATACATTTATTTTTATTATTAAGGACTTTTAACATGGAATGTGTGCAAGAGCATTTCCTTTTGTATAAATCCAGGTTGCTTACAATAGAGACATTTATTTTTATTATTAAGGTCTTTTAATATGGAATGTATGCAAGACATTTAGGCTGCTTTCACACAGCGCAGTTTTAGTGCAATTTTAACTGCGCTCCAATTAAACTGCCTTTATTACTAGCCAGCTTCTTTCACTTCTCTAAACTGTTTGGAAAGTGAGGAATCAATTAGTGTTTTTGTAATCCACAAGACTTCAAACTCAGTAATTGATTACTCACTTGAAACATCTTCCTGAACAATTTAGACAACTGAAAGAAGCTTGATGGTAATAAAGGCAGTTTAGTTGGCGCACAGTTAAAACCGCACCAAAACTGTGCTGTGTGAAAGCACCCTTATATATAGAGACATTTATTTGCTTTTGCATTAAATTCTTCAGGACTGCCTTGAGGACCAAAACATTTTTGGGCAGTCATGACAGCACCAAATTGTTATGGGTTATTCAATGTTTTGGGACTCAATACAGTTTATTTATTGTAAAAATATTCCTTTTTTTAATTCCACATTTTACAATTCCATGTGAACATTTTTAAATTTGATCTTTTAATTATAATGTATCTATATGCCAGTCAGCACATTTCTGCCTGTCTGGCAATTCTAGCCAATGGAGGTTGCTTCTGTGGGCTACTGGGGTGCCTGAAATTAGAGTTAGCTCTTTTGTCTTTGCCACTATATAGCTTTTTAACGGTCAGTGGTAGTGGATCCTCTGGATCGCCACAAGCGATGGTAATAGCCAAGCCAGGGAGCAGAGTCTAAGTAGGTCCGGTTTTCACCAGAGCCCGCCGCAAAGCGGGATGGACTTGCTGCGGCGGATTGCTACCAGGTCACTACCCCTGACGTGACTTGCTTGTGGCGGCGGCCTTGGTGCAGCGTGGTACAAAATCGTGAAGCAGGCTCATAGTCGGGGACAGGCAGAAGGTCAGGACAGGCGGCAAAGGTTTGTGGTCGAGGAACGGAGGCAGAAAGATACGGTACACAGTAATGGCAACTAGACACAATAGAACGCTTCCTCTCTAGGCACAGGGCACTATCGATTCAGCAAGGTTACTGGGGAGGGGCAAGGCTTAAATAGGATCAGCACCCGATGAGACCAATCATCGGCGCGCTGTCCCTTTAAATTTGGCCACAGTACCGCGCGCGCCCGGCCAGTCACAGAAGCATGCGCCCGGACCGGAACAGAAGCGCGGCAAGGTAAGTGCCGATAGTGAGCTGCAGGCTGCGGAGACGGAGCTGCAGCTTGCCTGCCGCCAGAGCCGCAGCGGGGTGCGGGTGTGCCCGTGGCCAGACACGGGGGCCGCGGGGACACCCGTAACAAGCTTAGTATCCCCCCTTATTTGTCAGAGGAGCAAGGAACTGCTGGATTCATGGCTTGATGATGGTGCTTGGTGGAGCAAAACTGGCCCGCAGTCCTGGGCAGTCAGAGGTATGTCCTGAGAACATGATCTGTATTCCTGACTCATCCTGATTCATTTAGCTATTTGAGCATCATCAAGACATGCAAGCAATTAAAAACCTACCACCTTTCTGCCATGCTAATTATTCCAGTAAACCAGGGGAGGCATTGTGAAGTAGGCAGCATGATGACACAGCTTCCCGCTGCCTTCACTATGGCTCAACAGAAAGATTCTGTCATTCTTTAGTGGAACGGGGAGAGATACATTTTGTTTATTTTATTACACTAAGAGGGGCCCTACCTACCTATCAGGAGCCTTGCATGCCTACCTACCAGGCTTCCAACCTACCAACTTGGTTCCTTGCCTACCTACCTACCTGGGGCCTTACCTCCCTACATACTTATCTGATGCTTGTTTAGCTTCTTACTTGGGCCTTGCCTACCTACCTAAGGCTTTGTTAGCCCACCTACTTACCTACCTGTGACCTTACCTACCTAGCTTTATTCTTACCGACCTGGCTATCTACCTAGCTTGAGCCTTGCCTATATATGTAACTGGGGCCTTTCCTACCGGTGCTCCTATCTACCTATGGAGATTTACCTACCTAATAGGGGGCTATCTATCTAGATACTGAATGGGGTCCTAGCTACCTGATAGCATTGTTGTGCCTACTATCTGTCTAATTTGCGGGGCTATTTGCTAAAAGGAGTATTCACGTATTGGAATATTCACTCTGAGGCCAGCTTGTAACGTACTCACTTTGAGTGCTTATGTCCTCTATTGATGATTCAGGCTAAAGTAAGTAGCTTTTTATAATCAAAAATTTGCCAACCAATTCTTTACTTGTGCAACAGTTTAGCCCTATTAAATGGGTACTCTCCAACACCCAATAGACTTGCACTTTTCATTCAGACATAGGCTAAAAAAGCGCAGTTACTGCATTACCAAATTCATTTATATATCCATATATTTCACAATATAGTGATCAGAAAATATTCAATCTGTTGTACATAGTCCTTCTTTAGAGGTTTTAATTATGTCTTCAATAAGTCCACCATCTTATAGATTGATAACAGAGGGAACTATCAGCTGAGCTCAGATGAAGGAAGCAGGAGCTTCCAAAACATTGCAGTTGCAGGGTGCTGCTCCAGGATTCAGCTATCCAATATGCTGACAGCTCCCTCTGTTTTCAATCTATAAGATGGTGGACTTGTTGGAGACATAATTGAAATCTTTCAAGAAGGACTACGTACAACGGGCTTTTTCTTTTCCTAAATTGAATATTTTTTGATCACTGTATTGTGAAGTATATGGATATATAAAGTAATTTGGTAACACAGTACTGCGCATTATTGGCTATGTCTGAATGAAAAGTAAAGTAGGCATCTGCCAGCCTAATGGTGGTTAGTGTTTCTATATTTTTAGGTATTTTTGTTGGACTATGTTAGACTCTTTGGACTATGCCGGACAAACGTTGGATCCATTTCTTTAATAAAATGGTCTACAAAGTATGCTGCTGGGAAGTGATTATTTAAATAAATTGTTTTTCATGTCTTAGTGGGGTTTTTTGACATTTTATTACAGTGTTAGTATTGGAGGTTTATGACTAACACTTTTCCATTACTATCACTTGAGCTTGGTGTCAGGCAGTGGTGTTGTTTGTCATCGCAAAAGCGACACTAACCCACTCTCAGTATTACCTTAATAACGCATGCACCAAGGGTACTGAGAAGAACCAGGTTACTGTCATAAGCAGACCATCTAATTATGGTTATGCTCTGCTTAGGAGATGGCTGAGAGCTGGTATTTTTAGGGTGGGAAGGAAACAAAATCCATTGACTATCTCATCTTGATAGTATCAGTCTGAAGCTGCTAGTTTTACCTTGGCTGGTTATTAAAAAAGGTGGTGACCCTGCATCATTTTTTTTTCTAATATTTTTTTTTTTTAATTATAAAAACAACCATTCCAATATAATCAATAAACAAATAATTAAAAGAAAACAAAGTGCCCCCTTCCTTTTTCATTTTTTTTACAATCAGAATGTGAAAGTCCATTGATATTGGTCTCTTCCCACCCTAAAAATACCATCTCTCAGCCTCCCACTTCTAACAATAATCTGGCCCTTCCTAGTACCTTTGGTGTATTAGGTACTGAGATAGTAGTGAGAAAGGGTTAGTGTCAGTCTTAGAGTGACAAAAAAAGCCCCAGTAATAGTAGAGGAAAGGTGTTTGTCAGGACCTCTATTAACCATTATTAACACTTAGGCTATGTTCACATGGTGTAATTGCGGGGACGTATTTCGCCCGCAATAACGCCAGGTCCTCGGGAGTGGGGGCGGGGCAGGGGGGCAATCATTATTCACAGCGTGTATACGCCGTGAATAATTGACATGTCACTTCTCTCCCCACTCGTCGTATTGTGCGAGCAGGGAGAGGAGACGTAATCCATAGTTCTCTATGAGAACTGTTGATTACCGCAATGACTGGGACGTATCTCGCCCCGAGCGCAGTACGGTGCGAAATACGGTGCGAGATATGTCCCAATAATTGTCGTGTGAACGTAGCCTAATATATAATAGTGAGAAAAAACACATAAACACAAAAAACATTTTATTTAGATAAACACTCCCTGACAACATGCTTCATTGATCATTTAGATATGGATCCAGCACTGGTCTGACATACTCCAACAAATCCAATGAGTGCTTCATAGTTCTACTGGAAAACCTGTAGAAAGACAGAAACACTACAAAAAACATGACAGTAATGAACTCCATACCCTGCACCACTAAAGATCTTGTCTGTGACTAAATATCTCGAAGTGTGGGGGACGGCGTTCAGGCCACACTGTTTGATCCTGGACATACATGCCACAGCCGCATCCACAATCCCACAGGAGATTGGTCCAGTAAGCTTTGGTCTGTACCCCATCTAAGGCTCATCCCCCGTACCATTGTGATATGCGGCCTACTGCTAACATCAAATACAACCCCCACCAATCACCCCATGGGGAGTTCATACAGAGAAATTTTTAAGATATTTGTGTGGCAAATTCTGCAAAGATATCTTGGCCAGGAGAAGTATCATGACAGTCTGTACTGGATGGAGAAGAAAAGGGAAAGAGAATAACTCCAGTCAGAGAAGATATGACCTATGAGTTACTGTATGTAACTGTACAATAATCCCTCATATATGTAGAGCGCCTGTGTACAAGTGGTATCTACCACTGGAAAAGGTGCATCATGGTTCATATCACATAATATTAAGGAATATGAAGATGATACCCCAGGGTTATAATTTGATGGCCTATGTAGGATTTGTAATGTTATTTATAGACATACCACACTTCCACAATGTGATGATGTGTATGGTTAAATGACTGGCATGACTTATCTGTTTTTTTAACCCCGCTGCAATGATTTTTCTTTTTGGTATGTTCATTTTTCCCCTCTGCTTTCCAAGACCCATAACTGTTTTATTTTTCCATTTACATAGCTACATGATGATGTGTTTATTTGCATGAGTAGAAGAACTTTTTCATGCTACCATTTATTGTTCAATATAACGTACTAGGAGACCAAAATATTTTTTTTTTGTGTGGTGGAAAATGAAAACAAATGCAACTGCACAATTTCTTATGGTGGGGGGATTTGAATTTATTGTAGGATTAGTTGTAGTTATTATTGGCACCTTTTTGGAATACATAGAAGAGAATCCATGTATTTAAATGGATACCATGTAATACTCTATTTCCCCTGTGGTGGCACTGTAGGACAATTGAACACTAGCTGCCAAGTTTTCTAACAGATTACAGCTGATTTAAATTGGAACCAGCAGTGAGTCATACTGTGAACAGTTTATTGTTAAATTACTTTCAAACATGTAGAGATTATCCAAAGAGGGAAACCTATTTACCTTAATCTTAGTTTGTCACAAGCAATCTATTATGTCTTGCCTCTAGAATGGTCTCATAGGTAGATGCCTATGGCAGATCCGGTTGCCTTTTTTCTTAGGTCTCCACTGCCATCGTACATTGTCAGAGAAAGCCCTCTCCCAAGATTCTTAGAAGTGTGGCATGGAGCCTTTATGCAAAGCAACTCTTACTGTATGGCATGGTTAAAAACATCACAACCAGATGAGTTACACTAATAAGAAAAAGTTAAGGATATTTGACTATGGGGTGAAATTTATGGAAAATGTAAAAATTTCAGCGATATTTTATCCTGAAAGTCGGCCATTTAAGTTGTAGCATGCAATGTTGATTTTCGCATCTGAAGCAATTTAAAGGAGTTGTCTCCCTACAGAGTTTCATAGGATGCATGAATGAAATACTCTGTCACTTCCTGGTTCAGACTGACTAATTTGCATACAGCTCAGTGCTGTGCTTTCAGTTGCTAATTAGATCAGATTATCTCAGAAGCTTCTCAAACTACTAACAGGACTTCTTATCTGATCCCTCAAACAAAAGCCCTAATTACAGTTCTGTTTATTTTACATAAATCAAGCTTTTTTCTGTCCAGCAGCACAAACACTGCTGCTACCTGTGTGATGACTCACTCACTGCTATCTCATAGAACAAACAGCAGCAGGAGAATTGTTTACAGGTTGGTTACTGAGGGAACTGAAATAGCCAGGGAGGTCATAAATTCACTTGTATCTCCTTAGGGAAAACAGAGGAACAAAGCAATATATTTGGAAAATGTCTTTATTTTGTGTTCCCTACAATTTGAAAGCTATTCTTTGTAGCGAGACAACCCTGACAACGACGTTTCATGCTGTTCATAAATCGAGTTATTGACTGCTGAGGAATGGCATCCCACACTTCTTGAAGGGTGCCCGAGGTCATTGAGGTTCTGGGATACAGACTTACAAGCTTCTACAGGGTGACTCAGCTGATTCCGCAGGTTTCCTAAGGGGGTTCAGGTCTGGAGAAAGTGCAGGCCACTCCATTTGAGGTACCCCAGTCTCCAACAGCCATTCCATAATGATGTGACCTTGATGAGCTTGAGCATTGTCGTCCGTGAAGATGAAATTAGCCTTGTGTTGTTCATACAGAGGCTTAATGACCGAATTAATAATGTTATTCAAGTAGTATAGGCTGGTCACTGTACCATTCACCCATTCAAAGAGTAGGGCAGTTCTTTATTGATTATACACACCTGCCCATACTTTAACACCACCAACACCAAAAGATTGTCTGGTGACAACAGTGACAAATGCATAGCGCTCTTCTTGATGTATCCAGCATCATTGATGGCCATCATTTCTGCTCAGAGCGAATCGATTGTTCACTCTGCAACAGTACTGAGGACCACTGGTCAGTCGTCCAGCGTACATGCTCCCTGGCCCATGCAAGGTGATAATGTCTGTGCCTGGTGGTGTGGTCAGGTCGTCTAGCACGCAGACCATGCTGGTGTAAAGGATTACAAATGGTCTGATGTGACACTTGGTTGCCTCTCACCTCCCTTAAACATGCTTGGAGTTGTGTGGCTTTCATCATCCGTTAAACATAGGGCATTGTTTACAATGAAGTGTAATCATTGTGTGATGTAGCCAACGGACGTCACTTCTTTTTTCTTTCTGAGACTCTTCCAGTTTATCTGAATCTTTGTTGCAACCTGCTGATGACACTCTGTGACAATCTAAGCTCAATGGTCACTACCGTCTGAAAGCATCCTGCTTGAAGTCTTGCAATGGTGAGGTACTGTTGATAAATTGAAAGGTATTATCTTGGTCTCACGATGTCAAAATGTGAACAGCAAGATGAGGAGGATGGTTTACATCCCACTTCAAATTTATCCCTCAATTTATTGGGTGATTCAGGGATCAAACACCTGTTGTGAAGTTTCCCATTAAGCTCCTTGTCAGAGATCAGCAAGTTGTGCAAAAAGTACTGAAATACTGAACCGTTGGACATGTGGATTCTAAAATTAAGAGATGGTCTCATTTAGTCTATTTAATAAAAATTTCAAGAAAGTTCATCCTGAAATTTCAACCAAAAGTCAAATATTCCTAACTTTTTGTGAGTGGTGTATATAAAATATGCACACTGTTCAATTTCACAGAGAAAAAAGTGCAACTTGCAATCATAACAAAGAAAATCACAGCACATGATTACCCATCAGAACACCTGATGAAAATTTCACTTACTGATTAGAGAGCACTGTCTTTGGTTATTATCTATGGTTGGATGCTCTTCATCCATTACCATTATTTCCAGGAAGTATAGTCTTTCTTCAGTATATATACTTGTTTTCATGTAGTAAGCAAGTTAAGGGACTGAAAAGATTGCTGCAAGATAAGTATTTTGGTACACTTGTAGCTTGCTGTCTGTGACATCCAGATTGATTTTTTTGTATGTTAAAGGGAGTGTATTAGTGTAAGATACCACTATTTTTTACAAAAATTGTTTATATAAAAATATGATTTAAATAATATTTAAGTTTTGATTGCAAATTCCAGTAGAAGAGACATAGACTGAAACAGGCACAATATAACATATAATATAACAACATCCTTCTCTGCGACCTCCCGTTTATCACTCTTGCTCCAGTTCAATCCATCCTTAACTCTGCTGCCCGTGTTATTCACCTCTCTCCTCACTACTACTCTGCCTCTCCCCCCTGCCAATTCCTTCACTGGCTACCTTTGCCTGCCGCCTCCACTTGAAAAATATCTTGCGCATCCGCCCATTCCTCAACTTTGACACTACAAAAACGCTAGTCCATGCTCAACTCATCTGTCCATATCATCCACCTCTCCCCTCGCTACTCCTCTGCCTCTCCCCTCTGCCAATCCCTTCACTGGCTTCCCATTGCCCAGCAAATGCAGTTCAAGTTAGTATCCATGACCTACAAGACTCTCCATAACCTCTCTCCGCCATACAATTCTGCCTTAATCTCCAGATACCTCCCCTCATGCAACCTTCGCTCCTCACAGGACCTTCTTCTCTGCTCTCCTCTTATCAGCTCAAAAAGAACCTATTCCCGATTATGTAAATAACATCGAGTAATTACTCTATCGCGCACATAAGAAAAACAAAAAAGATGTAGTGCATATGATAATTGTGTGTAATATAAAATATAACTTTTACTTCACAGATTAAAATACGGTGCGGCTGAACACTCAAAATATTCCAAATGGATGTAAGTTCAAAATATTATAACCAAGAGACACATCCAATAGACAAAAAGTACCGTCAGGAAACAATGAGAAAGTGACTTCTCCAAAATGGATCCCTGACGATCCCTACACCTATAAAGTAAGCGGAGCACCCGTCCCGAAAAAGGGGGACCCCGCAAAGATGCAAGGACCCTCCCTGCAGACTCCCTTCTTACCCTTACGCAGTTATCATGCAATGTCCCATGCAATGTCCCAACATGTTTCGACCCACCACGTTCTCTTCATACTTAGATGTATGGGATAGAATGAGGGGAGTCAAAAAATGACTGAGGGATAGGTCATGGAGCGTATGGCTCCTAGTACCACCGGAGGGTACACCATAGCCCCTCCCGGTGGTACTAGGAGCCATACGCTCCATGACCTATCCCTCAGTCATTTTTTGACTCCTCTTCATTCTATCCCATACATCACCCTTTGGTCCCCTGAAGAGACCGTGGTGGGTCAAAACATGTTGGGACATTACATGGGACATTGCATGATAACTACGTAAGGGTAAGAAGGGAGTCTGCAGGAGGGTCCTTGCATCTTTGCGGGGTCGCCCTTTTTCGGGGCGGGTGCTCCGCTTACTTTATAGGTGTAGGGATCGTCAGGGATCCGTATTGGAGAAGTCACTTTCTCATCGTTTCCTGACGGTACCTTTTGTCTATTGGATGTGTGTCTTGGTTATAATATTTTGAACTTACATCCATTTAGAATATTTTGAGTGTTCAGCCGCACCGTATTTTAATCTGTGAAGTAAAAGTTATATTTTATATTACACACAATTATCATATGCACTTCATCTTGTTTGTTTTTCCTCTTATCAGCTCCTCACATAACTGTCTCCAAGACTTCTCCCGTGCTTCCCCCACATTCTGGAACTCACTGCCCCAGCATGTCAGACTCTCCCCCACGGTCTCCAGCGTCAAAAGCAACCTGAAAACCCATCTCTTCAGTATAGCCTACAACCTAGAATAACCCCGCTGTTACCACACCCCCCCACAAACATGTCTGCCCCCACACCTTCTGTCTCTTTTCCCCTTCCTTGTAGATTGTAAGCCTTCGCGGGCAGGGTTCTTTTTCCCTCAGTGCCTGTTGTTAGTCACAGATTGTCACTATTGTACTTGTTTGATTTATGTTATGTATGTAACCCCCTTGTCACGGGTGCTACTGCGACCCTCACCCCGGGTTGCAGGTGTACCAGTGTCCCTCCGGCGAGCGGCGCCACGGGCACGCTCGTTCCTCCAGCCAGGTCCCCGCCTACTCACCCAGCCATGCTCCTGTCTCCCGACGCGCGCGGCCTAAGGTGTGCGCGCGCTGGCACTGTTAAATTTAAAGGGAAAGCGCACCGGTAATTAGGCATTGCCGGTCACTGCCCCTATTTAAGTATGCCCCTTCCTGATCCTCTTGCCGGATCTTTAGTGCCATTTAGCCTACTGAGAAAGCGTTCCTAGTCTTACGTTATACCGTGTACCGTACCTTCTTGCCTAGCCCCCGACCACAAAACCTTGCGCCTGTCCGATTTTCCTGCCGTCCCAAATACGTCTTGCCTTAAAATTTTCTGTACCACGCTAAACCTGGTTTCCCCACCGCAAGCAAATAGTCGGGGTAGCGACCTGGTGGTCCCCCAACAGCAGCCCACCCGTTTGCGGGGGGGGCTCGGGTGAATCCGGGACCTACTTAGTTTTCCGCTCCGGCGTGGCTTTCCATCCTTGTGGTGGTCCGGGACCCCACTACCGTTTTCCGTGACACCCTAAAATGTACAGGCCTGGAATTAATCCCGCTTAAAATAAAATAATAATAAAAAAATTTTTAAAATAATAATAATTAAAAACCAGTTTCCAGCATCAGTGTGCGTTCACCAAACATATGTAGCGGAAAATTTGGGTAAGTGTATAAAATGGATGTTGGATTTTGGAAAGGATTAAACTAAATAAATTTACTTTTTATTAAAATATTTTTCTCTTTTTCAAGCAAAACAATTTAATATTATACACCTTTAACTGGCTGACACTTTGCAACATTTTTTTTTTTGCTGAATGTGCTGTACTTACAATATTTAGTCACTGCACTAATATTCATGAGGCCCAAAGTTCCCTTTAATTTATAAAAGTCTAGTAATTTTGAAAGAGACTTATTTATCATTTGCATTATGTATACTTTTTGAACTGGCAACCAGTGAGAAAAAAAGAAGGTTTCTCCCAAATTTTAATGTTTAACGCTTTTTTTGCATGGCTTTTACGGGTTTTTTTTTTTCCCTGCTTCCAAGAGCCTTAACTTTTTTATTTTTCCATCTACATTGGGCATATTAGTGCTTTTATTTTGCGGGAAAATATGTACTTTTTGTGAGTATAGTGTTATAATTTTTGGGAAAAGTAGTAAATATTTTCCTCCAAAAAATCATTCTTTGGGGATGTTTATATTAATGATGTCACTAAAGCCCCTTACTTTCTTCATTATTTTTCAGGGGAAGAGAGGTAGCAGATTAGCTGAACCTGTAATGGCAAGATAAATTAACTTTAAGGGTTTTTTCACCATGAAGCTTTAGACTCACATTTCTTGGTCAAGTTGTGGGTGGTTCTATAGCATTGATGGACATAAATTGTACTACATAAGGCTTCAGAGCTCTAAAGGATGAGAAACTTGTCATTTACTTAGGTAAGCAAAGGGAGTGACTCACCATGGTCAAACTGACTAACTTACAGAGCTAAACAATCAATAAGAAACAAAGGGGAGAAAAAGGGGGGGAGGGTGGGTTTTTACCCCCAGAAAATTTTATACTCTGGAAGAGATAAAATCTTCTTCATCTTCTGACACAAACAAAATCAAAACAGCAATGTATTTTGTAATAGTCTTCATTTACCTTCCCTTACATGTTAAAAGTCAGTCATTATAGCAAGAAAACCCCTTTAAATAAGGTCTTTCCCTAGGATTTGTTAACTATGTTAACTATGCTCAACCTTGGAAGATTTTGTCCCTAATTTCTTTGCATTGTGCTATGTTTTTTCATGTAGCAAACAACTGAGAGCAGCTGAAATTCTTAGGAAATAAGTAGATCTTTCCATATATTGGGAAAATAATGAACCCTTTAAAAACCTGGTCCCACTAGGTTGTCAAATTAAATTCTACTGGCCCCTCTACTAAGGCTGATTAGACTTTTTTTTTACAAAAAAAACCACAGAATTTATCAGATTTTTATAAAGTGAAATTTTCACAAGTTATATATATTTTCAGAAGATTTGAATCATTTGTGTTCACCTGTATGCATAAGGCCTCCTTCACAAAGGCTTTTTCAGAAGTTTTAAACGGTTTTCGATGAAATACGTTTTGTATCAGTTAAAATCAGTTGCAAATACGTGCCACTAAGTGTGGCACGTATTTGTAACTGTTGATTTCCACGCGGATTCACCATTCTACATTCATTTGCAGGTGGTGGATCCGGTCCGGGGGAATTAATTGTCATGTGAATTTGTTTTTCGACGGATGCCGTAGTTCAATCCGCGGCGGCATATCCGGTAACGGCAACTATTGAGTCGTCGTCGTTGAACGTCGAGCGTTATCTTTCTATTTGAAATAATAGGAATATTGGCTGGGTGACTTATTTCGGACGGGAATTTGCGTCGGATTGGACGGATGTTCAATACGTCGGCAATTTCGCGGACGAAATATGCCCGTGTAAACACTGCCAGCTTTTAATATCATCTTGAGATATATAACTCTTGGTTTGGCAAAATAAGTTTTAATTGGACTCCTCCTTGTAACCCCTATCCCTAACTTCAATGTTCACCAAAGATGGAGGGGATCAGATTTATTTCGATTTGTCTATGGATGACTTTCATGGACCTTGCTTGACAGAGTGGCCATGTTGCTGTATATTAGAGTTTGATGGTTACGGGGTGGTCGAGTTGTTTGGTTTGCTTTTTCTGATAGCTCGGGGGTTCCTTTGCCACGTCGCCACCAACCCCTTTCACTACTCTGATTTTCCTTTTTCCTACCTGAGAATTGAAGTCCCCTGTAACGATTCGTTGATTAGGGGAACTAGCCTTCTATGTCTGCATGAGTCTATTGTATAAAGAATAGGATGAGGCGTGATGGTTGCCATTATCCATCTAAAAAACTGACACCCGACTACCTTTATGTCAATCCTCTACAAGAAATTCAATAAAGCGAGAATGACGAACTCTCATGTGTCTATCCTTAAATTATTTCTGGGAAAACAAGCGGTTAATGTCACACTAGCTCCGGTCGTAGTTGCCACATATCTCATCAATGCTTAACCGCGGACAGCAAGAGCTAATTACCTTGGGTCTTGTTGTTCCGCTTTATCATCTCTTTGACTAGTTTGCTTTAGGTTATGTTTCTGGAATTTCCGTAGTCCGGAGCACCTGAATCTGACTGACTAGATTGAAATGTGCTCTCTCGGTGTGGTACAAGGCGCCGGCGCACTTGCATATTCCACAATATGTTGTTACTAGGCTTCACTCCCTTTGAGATGCGTATTTAGCTGGCGTGCAGATGACGTGAGCGAGTCAAAGGGCGGTAGTATTTTTTGTACAGGGTTTTTATTATGACACTTTCTATGGGCTGGTCTTCTCCAGGTACAGTGTGCTTTTACCATTGTGTTCCTCAGCCAAAACCTGAGCCTGATTACTGTGTCCAAAGCTTTGAAATTGCTCCCATCTGCAAACAAAAACAACTTTCTGGCCCTCTCACCTAGCTGTCTGGGTACAGGGACTTTTTCTGTTTCCTTGGATTTCAGCCCTGTAACCCTTTGGTTAGCGCTGTATATCCGTCTCAAAAACCTCCAGTCGAAAAGGGAAAATTCTTTCTAAAAAAAGTCGATTCATAGTTAAATATGACCCCGAAAAGGGTTTTTTTCTGACATAATAGAGAGCACAATGTGAAAAATAAAATAATAAAAAACACACATGAAAAATAAAATGTGATTAAAATTAATATTAACATCCTAACCTATTTTTTAGCCCTATTTATAATACAATGGCATGATGGAAAAGTGATACAATTACAAAACTTACTTTAGCAATAAAATAAAAATTAACAGTTTAAATTTTTCTTTCCCTATTTTCTATTTTCCTTCATATGATTAAAAAAAAGACATTTAAATAAAACCTGACATAGAGAAAAAAGACAAAAACCAGTTAAGTAGATCCTTTGCAAGAATCGGTTGTAGTGTATTAAACCCTGCATGTTCCTATGGAGTACGATACATTTGACTTGGTCATGGGGGGTAAACATGAATATGATGAATTTTGATATTGTGTACTCTTATCTAAATCAGCAGGTTGGATTTTGTAACATTTGATGTAAAAGTGTCACAGTATGGTGTTTATATGTTTGAGGTTACATTTCAGCACCACGCAGTGCAGCAAAATGCGTGGCCCTAAACCTTCTTCTTTCTAGGCAAGCTAAGAGATAACCAAATTTATTTACAAAATGAAACAACTCTGATATTGTATAGTGACTCCCGTGGGATATTTTCTTTCTCATCTAGTCATAGGTCAAAATACTTTTCGGCCTTTTTTCATGCCTCTGTTCTGGCTTAAAGGATCAGTTACAAAAGTATAGCATGCTTCTCATAATACTATGCTTGCTTCTCTGTAGCTTAAAATTCTACCTCTTAATGTTTGTTTCTTTCTTTCTTTCTTATTATTGTGGTTCTCTCAGAAAAGTGTCCTAAAATCGACCAAAACATGGTGAATTTTTGGAAATGCATGTTGCAGAGTATAAAATATCCATTTATTATGTGCTTTAGACAGTTTTTGCATTTGGTATGAGAGGGGAGCAAGATTTCATGGGATGGGTCTGGTCTGCTCAGGGAACTGCGAACATGTTCAGAGAGTGTGGCTTGAGGACTTTGCTTCACGCAGGATTTGGCTGAAATTGTGCAAAATATTATGGTTGTGAAGGTTGGTGCAAAGGAAGCCAACTGATAGATGGTCTAAAAAGACAATACAAATCTAAAAAAAACAATACAAATCTAAAAAAAATACAAATCTAAAAGTTGTTGCATTTATAAATGGAAGAAAACATCTTTAAGTGTTCAGAAACAAGAAATGATTTAAGAATTGCAAAGATTTTGTCAATAGATATTTGTTGTTGTCAATATGACACGCTATTTTCTATCTATACGCAATGTTTTGATATGATTAGATTAGAGTAGGGGGCGAATTTGTCTAAAAAATTCGGTTGGTACGTCGTACCGAGTTTTCAGGACTAAAATTAATTTCGGTCAGAATTAACTTCAGCATGAATGCGTTAAAAATACATCACACTATTTCAAGGCTGCCACAGAGCCTGCTGGGTGATGTATGGATCGTTTGCCGTGTGCCTTGCTTATATATGAAGTGGGAGCTGGGTTTGGTCGTCTTCACTATGTTTGTCGCTGTGTGTTTTTACATATGACACACACATATGGATGCATCGTCAATCTTAGAATAGACTCTCTATATTAAACTTCCACATAGGGCAATTTTGTGGCAAAATCTGACCCTATTAAATCTAATAAGCTGGGTATGTATGCCAGGGACTTTTGTTTGGCAGCGTAAGGGGTATTATCAAGCTGTGTGCTCAGGTGGCAACATCAGTGACAGAGTGTGGAGGTGTTGGCAGCAGCACAGCAGATGAGGTCAGACAGTGGCTCATGACATTCTGGAGGTGGCAAAACAGGAATAGGCACAACAGAGTGGCACAATGATCACAGTGTGGAGGTCTCGATGCAGCAACTGAGGGTCAGGCAGTGGCACCAAAGACATTCTGGACACTGGTGGCACAATAGAGTAGTAGGCCACCAGAATGGGCACAATGACAAAGAGTGGATCCCAGATGGTGACGGCAGCCACTGCAGCATGAGGTCAGAGAGTGGAACAATGGGACAATTATCGAGGTGGCACAAAAACTGGAAGGTATGGCCACAGAGCTGGCACAATGTACCTACCTGTGTGGAGGTCACTGACAGCAGCAACTCTGAGGCAGGCAGTGGGAACAATTGACATTATGGTAGGTGGGCAAAAGAGGTGTAGGACACAAGAAGGGCTCAATGACAACAGGACGTGGAAGGTGACGGGCAGCCACAGCAGCATGGAGGTCAGGAGAGTGGCACAATGACTTTCTCCGAGGTGCAAAAAAACTAGGAGTAGGCAAGAGTGGGCTCAATGACACAGTGTGGAGGTCACGGACAGCTTAGCCAACAAACTGCGAAGCTATGAGGGTCTGGTGTGGCACAATTGACATTCTCGGAGGTGGCTCTAAAACAGGAGTTGGCCCACAGAGTGGCACAATCGACACAGTGTTGGAGGGCTCGACAGCCAGCAGTATGAGGTTCAGTACATGGCACTATGACATTAGGGTGGTGGCCATAATCAGTAGTAGGCCACAGGAGGGGGCACAATGACACTAGTGGGGAGGTCACAAACAAGCTGCCACAAGCAGCTGATGAGGTCAGACTGTATAATAAAAATAATAAAATAGTAATCTTTATTTATATATGCGCCATATATTCACAGCACTTTAAATATAGACCGGGAATAAGCACATGACAAACAAGGAATTACATTATAAAAAAAGGCTAATGACAAAGGAGTCACAAAGGTGTGTGGGCCTGCTCGCTAGAACTTACAATATATTAGGTGTATGGTGGAAACAAAGGCTTGACAAGTGCTTGGTTTACAATGGACAGCCATGTTACATAAATATTGGGGTAGCTAGATATCTAAAATGGTGGAATGAACCTGCAATTCCCAACCATTACATCTATTTACAGATCAAGTGATGTGGGTGCCCCAAGTGCAGGAACTGTTGACGAATCTGTCGGGACCAGAATTTGGGGGGTTGGACAATTGAGGGTTTTGATAGCTGTTAAGAAAGATGAGTTTCAGAGTCGCAAAATTAATAAAATGTGAGGGTGTGAGTGTGCGCTGACACATGGGGTAACATGTTATCCAGAGAACTGGTGCAATACGTGCAAAAATCTTGGAGACGGGCGTTGGGAGGTTCGGATGAGTGAGGTTCGCTGTAGTCTTTAGATCAGTAGCAGAGCGGATGAGGAGCGGGGGGTTTTTTTTGGGGGTAGACAGAGGATTATGGGAGGAGTTGTATGAGGGGTGCAGCATGTGAGCAGCCTTATGTGGTGAGGTGATGAGTTTATTGTTGTATTCTGTACTGAATAGGCAGCCAGCTGCAGGAGACTGACACAGGGTGTAGAGGCACAGTTATAGCGGCCTGGAAAGGAAAAGACATGCCTGGATGTTGCATTAGGACTGATTGGAAAAGATTGGGAGAGGTTTACAGAGAGAAGACAACAACGTAGGGAGTTACTGTAGTCAAAGACGGAGAAATGGAATAATACAGGATGCAAACAATGTAGAGTTTGAGTTGTTTTTCCCTACAGTGAGAGAATTGGACGGATTCTGGACGTATGTTTCCTTGAGGTTGCAGTGACATAGAGGGGCAAGGGATTTGATATAGGGAGTGAGTCAGATAAGAGTCTAGTATAACCCCCCAGACACAGCGGCGCCTGCTGCCTAGGAGTTATGGTTGGTACCACACACTGAGAGAGGTAATAGCAGGGTAGAGGTCGGTTAGTAGATGGTGGGAGGACCGTGGCATAATGACAGAGTGTGTAGGTCACGGCAGAGCATCAGCAGCTGCATGAGGTCAGACCAGTGGCACAATGTCATTCTGGCGGGTGGCAAAACCAGTAGTAGGCCAAGAGTGGTCACAATGACAGGAGAGTGGGGGTGGACAGTGGCAGCCACAGCAGCTAGCCATGAGGTCAGGGCAGTGGCATCAATGACATTCTGGAGGTGGCTTATACAGGAGTAAGGCAACAAGAGTGGCCACAATTGAACTCAGTGGATAGGTCACGGTCAGCAGCCACAGCAGCAGCAAGAGGTCAGAAGTGGCACAATGACATTCTGGAGGGTGGCTAAAACTGTAGTAGGCCAACAGAGTGGCACCAAATGATCTACAGTGTGGATGGTCACGTACTCTAGCAGCCACGCTGCTGCTTGAGGTCAGACGAGTGGGCATAATGACAGAGTGTGTAGGTCAAAGCAGCAGTCCACAAGCAGCAGCTATGAGGTCAGACTAGTGGCCTATGAACATTTTGGATGGTCGGCATAAACAGTAGTAGGCCACAGAGTGGCACAATATGACAGAGAGTGGGATGTGAAGCGGCAGCCACTGGCTAGCAGCATGGTGGTCAGGCAGTGGCACAATGACATTCTGGAGGTGGCTAAAACAGGAGAGGTTGGCCACCAAAGTGGGCACAATGACACAGTGTGTGGGTCACCGGCTAGACCCATACACCGCAGCAGCAAGAGGGTTAGACAGTGGCACAATGACATTATGGATGGGTGGGCATAACTGTAGAAGGCCACAGTGTGGCCACACATGACAGGAGTCTGGACGGTGACGGCGTGCGGAAGATCACACCAGCAGCATGAGGTCAGGACAGGTGGCACAATGACAAAGTGTAGAGGATGCGGTCGGCTAATAACCAGTCCTGTAAAGTTGATTGGTTGCAGTTGGAGATACATTCGCGAGACTGTTTGTGGCATTCAGGCAGGTATGAGCGGCATGTCTGAGTAGTGGCTGCAGGCAGGTAAATTTGATCCCGATCATTTCTTCACAGTTTGGGTGATGGCATCATGGCTGAGGTAGTTGACGCCTAAGGCCAATTGGGTGCTGTTGTGGAAATCACTGGCCCGATTCAACGCTGATTCATCTTGACTCAATGGGGTGCGTCGTTCCATCATTTCCGTGGACAGGGGTTCACCTTAGGGTAACGCGCATGGCCCCCGGCCGCCACTGTACTCACGCTCTGAATGCCCACACTACTGGCCGGGCAGGACAGCTTCTCCACTGCAAACTGCGGTCAAGTTGCGGGGCCTAAACATCCAGTTTGGCTGCCCAGTAGTCCAGCGGATCTTATAAATGGGGTGGCAGAGTGATGTCCAGTGGCCACACCGGTTGGTTCAGGGACTGCTCAGGTCACCGCTGCTGCTGCTGGGGAGCTTACCTCCTCACTTTGGTGGGTGAAGGTAGTGCTCTTCAGTGACTTCCAGACTTAGGTTTCTGCTGATGGAGGTCTGGTACTGCTCCTACGCCCTTTCCAACAGCACGGCCGCAAGGGCATGTAGTACGTGAGCTGTGAGGTACCCCCCGAGGGTTGACTGTACAGAGGTAGGAATAATGCCGCACATAGGCAGTGTCCAAATGACTACGGGCAGGATTTACCTATAGTACTTTGATTTTTGTTCTCCCTCTCAATAGCTGGGAAAACAAGAGCACTCCCATTTGTTGGGTACCGGTATCAAGGGTCAAATAGGCGTGGAGAGCCAGAAGTCCAATCCCTTTGCCGGGATTGTGTCTATTCGGCTGTCATAGCCAGGCAATCTGCATGCTACGGGCGCCACTCTGCACAAGGCTGGGATCGAGGGGCTTCCCTTGCCCTCCATTCCATCTATATATGCCATGGTGCTTGTGGGTTCATTGCCTCGTCTTCATCATCTCCATCTACCTCCTCCAGTTTGCTCCTCTCTCTGTCACCTGGTAGAAATTCCACTCATTTTCACCTGATAATGCTTATGTCCAATGGTCCTCTCCTCCTCCTCCATTTTCAGTCCACCATGGACTATTGTGGGCCGCGAGATGTAGTCGCACGTCTCAATGGTCCCTGCCCTGATCAGATTTTTCTAGGAAATCCTGTTCCAGGACATGAGAGAGTGGAATGACGTTATTCATCCCTTAGTCCTGGCGACTGGACTAATATGAGTCGGCCGCCCTCGATCTGGCCTCAACTAACGGCAGGTGTCCACGAATATGAGCTGCCATGGCTGTCATCAAAGTTAAACAGGGGAGTACTACTGTCCGGACTGGACTCATCAAAAAATCGTTAATGTCACCATTTTCTCTGTTTCGGTGCAGAGTCCATCCATTTGGAATGGGGAGGGGACTGCAGTTACCAACAACTTGGGTCAGGAGCATGGTCAGCATCTGCACGCGTTGTGAGGTTGGGACGCATATTGTTGTTTTCTGTGCAATCTGCCTCGCTGTACGATCTGCTGGCGCCATATTGAGTTGCGTGGGAGTCTGAGGATCTGGACCGGGAGATTATTGTCAAAGAGAAACAGCTCCTTATGTAGAGGTGGTGGAGCTTGACTGGCTGCAATGGCACTGCGTTCCACTGGGCGGCGCTGACGGTTGTGCCGGCAGGCAGTATGGACCACCACATCTGAGCCACGTTTCTCCCAGGCCACCGGATGGTGACGCTGCATGTGATGACGCAGGGCCATGGTGCCAACGTTATCTTCCTAGCCACGCTTCACTTTCTGCCCACAGATTCTACCTATACCCATATTCGGCTCCTCCGGTGTCTTAGCAAAGAACTGCCACCCCGCCGAGTAGCTGATTTTACCGCCAACGCTCCGCACTGAGTGACTACTGCCGCCGCTGCCTCGCTGAGCCCCTGTGCCGCTACTTTCTTGGACCTGCGAAACGGGTTTTTTACCCCGTGGCCGCTTGGCTCCCGACCTCACACTGCTGCTATCCTGCTGACTCACGGCCACAGAACCCACTTGCTGCACCGCTGCCAGATGCGCAAGCTGACGCCCTCTTCTCCTGATGATGATGAAGCCCTTGCCTCACCCGGCTCCCATCATCATCTATTTGTGTTTCATCGTCACTGCTGTCCTCATCACCGGTCTTGGTATACAGAGGCTGACCCCTCACAATAAGACCTCCCATGCCACTCTCAACATCTATACTTTGCCGTCTACTGCAAGAAGCAGGGGATATTGGCCCCATTTCTTTGCTGCCAAGTAGCTGCTGACTGCCCTCCTCAAATTGTTCATCCTCGCTATATAGTGGCGCTGAGCTCAGACCACATAGTAGATCTCTGGATGAGGGAACCGGATGGGACAGAGGCAGGTTGAGGACAGGTGAGGGCCGATTACCCGCTCCCGGGCCATGCCAAGTAAGGGTTGTGTCTGACGTTCCCACCGACTCTTGGCTGGGGTTGTCAGATATCATCTGGGAGGAAGTGGATGACCTAGTCAACCAATCAAGAACCCTTGGGTTGCTAGTCAGCACACGGCCGCTAGATGACAGTGGCAGTTGTGGCCTCACCGAGTTACCCCTGCTGCGATGTCCCCTTGCTGTGCTGCGACCTAGGCCTGGAATGTTTGTGAAGAGTCTGCCACCTCTCTGTCTGACATACTGTTTGTTCTAAAATGTACAGACACTGTTCGATGAAGATATCTGTATATGATAAATACACACCCTGTATTTGACTCCAAATGAACCCACTAAGAAGCTTGGGTAACCCTTGGATATAAATTGCGCTCCACAAATGGGCAGGAAAAATTTACTTGTATGTACCCCCATGTTTCCCCCATTATCGCAATCTCCACTCTCCTCACGCTTACTGCTTATTCCCCCTAAACCCCCTGGATAATGGGGTCTTCACCCCCTGCAATTTTTACCCCCTAAACCCGTTTTGCACCACCAAAACCCCTTTTCCCCCCTGTTTTTTGCCCCCCGTACCAAAAAAAAACCCTGCCAAAAAAAACAGTTTTTTCCTTTCTCCCACCCGCCCCACCCTCTCCCCTGCCCCCTTCCTGGCTTTGGGGACAAAATCCCCCAACCCAGGGGCCCCCCCAGAAAACCCCCCATCGCTCCCCCCGCTATTGGAACAGATTTCACCACTAAAATTAAAAATTTCCCTTTAAAAACCCCTTTAACCTAAAGCCATCCCTCTGACCCCCCCTCCCCCCCCCCTTCCCCCTCCTTGGAAAACTCTCTGGAATGCAAGGGCTGTATTAAAAAAAACTTTCCCTTTCATAATTATTGTTCATCTCACCAAAATTTTCTCTTCCTTGGTCTGACTGAAAACCCCGGCTAACCCCCCTCTGAACAAAGGTTTTCCCCCCGCCGCACCTCTTTTAGCGGCCTCCCAAATTACCCACACTCCTTTGCCTCTCGGAAGGAAAGCATGGGGGAGGGCCTCCGGGTCCTCCCTGTTGAAAAAAACCTGTTTCCCCTTTGTCCCCCCTCCCCTCGGGCCTTTCCCCCCCCCCACTCTCCCCCCTTTGAGGGGCACTCTGGGGCCGCCCCCCCAACCCCCCTCCAAACCTTCCAAAGTGGGGGGTTTTTTCTACCGACCCCCAGGCCCCCCTCAGCAACCCTTTTCTCGAACCACTTTTTTTCCTGGGTTCGTCCCCTTTTCTTCCCCCGGGCATTTCCCCCCCCTAATTTTTCAAGGGAGATTTCAAAATCCAACCCAAAACCCCCACTCTGCTTCCAAACAAACTCCTTTACTCTGGGTCCCCTTTTGACCTCTCCCCCGTGGAAAACCCCCAGGGGCCACCCTAAAGAAATTTGGGGAAAACCCCACTGGGGCCTCATCTTCACCCGCGGGCCGCCCCCCCATCTAAAATCCCCAAAAACCCCCCCAAAACCCGGGCCAAAATCCCGACCACAAAATGCTTCCTTCTTTACCCCTCTCCACCCCCCCTGCCCCTCCTTTTTCATATCCAGTACGGGCCCCCCCCAAACCCAAAAGCCTCAAAACCTTTAATTTTTTCTCTGGGGCCCTCTTGCCCCCCTCTTTCCACTAACCCCCTCATTTATTAAACCCAAAGCAGCCCCCATTTCTACAACCCCACCCAATTTACCACCACCCCCTTTAAACCCCCCAAATCAACAGGGCAACCTGGCACACAGACTCCAGTAAAAAACCCAAATGAGGGTGCCCTTCAGGAATTCAGGGAAAGCCGCTGGAAAAAAAACTCGCTCCAACCGATCTTTGCCCTCAAAAACACTACATACTTTTTTAAAACTGCACTACCCTCAGCCAAACAGGGCTATTTTACCAAAAACCCCATATCCTCCCCTGTCCCAAAAACCCCCCGCAATTTTTTCAAAAACCTTCAACTCCTCTCCCCCGCCCACCCGCACCTCCTCCCCCCCTCCCTCCCTTTCAGCAGGCGACTTTTTCCCCTTCAATTTTCCCCCAAAGATCAACCACATCAGGAAAAACTTTAAACCCCCAGTCCCCCCCCCGCCCCCCTTTTATTTTTGGGAAACTGCTCTTCCCCCCTTAACCTGCCTTCCCCACGTCACTCATGGGCAACCTTTTCCCCTCTACTTTTTCCCAAAAACCCCCCTCACACCTGGGTCTGGAAAACCCACGCCCTTTCCCCCCCCCTTATCCCAGGGCCTCAGTGCTTCTATCATTCCAGCCCTCAAAACCCAAAACTTTCCAAACCCATACTAAAACCTCTGGCATCTTTTCCCTTTTCCCCCTTTAACATGCTACTTTTCACGCCAATCCTTAAAAAAAAAACCCTTTAAACCCCCCTTCCCCTGCCCAACTATCGCCCCCATTCACTGCTCCCTTTTGCTTCCAAATCCTCCAGAGCAGTTAAACTTCAGCTGTCCTCCCACCTCCTCCAAACTCTTTTCCTTGACCCACTAAAAAAACTGGTTTCCCGACTCCACCCCCTCTACCGAAACCCCCCTAACCAAGGTCAAAAAATGACCTAGGGAAAATGCCAAAACCTCACGCCACTACTCTTGGGGGGCTTCCCTCCTCTTTAAACCCCTTTCCCTGCCTTTTTTCACCCGTCGGGGCCCCTTTCCCCCCCTTTCTACAAATTTTTTCCTCCCTCGGTTCACGGACTTGGCCCCTTCCCGGGTCTCCTCGTACCTAAAGGGCCTTTAAGCGTCTCTCATTCTGCTCCCCCCCTCCTCCCCCCTGGCCCAATCTCTGTTGGTTTTTCCCTCAGGGGTCAGCCTTTGGGGCCTTTTACCCCTTCTCTCTTTTCAATTTTGGGCCTTGGGGCGCTTTTTTTTACCCCCCCGGCTTTCTTTTCCACCTTTTGCTTCGATACCAACTCTACATCTCCCGGGCCCCGATGTTCACCTCTCTACTCTCCCCCGATCCCTGACTGTTGTCCCCACTTTTCCCCCTTTCTTTTCCCCCACGTCTCCTAAAACTTAAAATTGGGGGAAAAAAAACAGAACTAAACATCTTTCCCCCATCCAACTTTACCTTGCCCCCCCGATCTCCTTTCCCCAGTCAAAAAGGGTGGGGCACTCCCCCCTGTTTTCCCCAAAGTCCCCTGCCCTTTGGGGGAATCCTCGGGCTCCGCCTTTTCTTTTAAACCACCATCCCAAACCTAAACCCTCTCTGCCCCCACCCCCTTGAAAAACTTTCTCGCTTGCTTATTCCTCAACTATGACACTAAAAAAAATGTGGTTTCCTGCTTTTTCCATCTCCCCCCCTAGGCTACTGCAACCTCCCTTTTTTTTGGCCTCCCATTTTTAGAAATCCCCCCCTTCCTTTTCAAATCTGCTGCCCCTCTTATCCACCTCTCCCCCTACTTCCCCCCCGCCTCTCCCCTCTGTCAATTTTTTTCCTGGCCCGGGGGCCCCCCGAATTAATTTTTCCCCCCAATGAACCCACAAGGGGTCTCCCCTAACATCTCCCCTCCATTTTTTTCGCCCTAATTTTTCCCAAAAATCCCCCCCTCACGCAATCTCCGCTCCCCCCCAAAGGGCCTTCTCCTCTGCTCTTTCCCTTATCAGCTCCTCACACAACCGTCTCCAAGACTTCTCCCGTGCTTCACCCACACTCTGGAACTCACTGACCCAACACATCAGACTCTCCTCCACTTTCACCAGCTTCAAAAGCAACCTGAAAACCCATTTCTTCAGGCTTGCCTATAACCTACAATAACCCTGCTGTCACTACACCCTCCACATACATGTCTGCCCCTCACCTTCTGTCTCTTTCCCCCTCCTTGTAGATTGTAAGCCCTTGCGGGTAGGGTCCTCTCTCCCTCTGTCGTGCCAATTGTCATTCATCAATTATCACTGTACTTGTTTGACTTATGTTGTGTATGTAACTCCCTCGAATGTACAGCGCCCTGGAACCAATGGCGCTTTAAAATAAATAATAATAATAATAATAATGTACCGTTAAAAAACTCTGTGTATTTTACTGAATATAAAAGCACAAACAGGCTTAATTAACCATCGGATATGAATTATGCTACAGAATTTCTTCTGTGACGGTGAAAAAGAAAATTTCTTTTACTGAGTACAATTGCATAAAAACACTTTGTTAACCCCTGGATGTAAATTGCGACAAGCAATTGAGCAACCACAAACTAGCAGCTTTGTAGCGTGTTACAATGGCGTGTTTTTTACGCTACACAAAAAGAGGAAAATTTGTAATTAACCTTCGCTTGTGAATTATGCTACAGGAAAAATGTCTTTTTTGGCGGTGAAATAAACGGTTTATTTTAGTCACCACAGCAGCAGAACAACGCTTAATTAACCCCTGGATGTAAATTGTGCCAAAGAATTGAGCAACTACAAACTAGCAGCTTTGTAGCGTTTTAAAATGGCGTGTTTTTTACGACACACAAAAAAAGGAAAACTTGTAATTAACCTTCGCTTGTGAATTATGCTACAGGAAAAATGTCTTTTTGGCGGTGAAATAAACGATCTATTTTAGTCACCACAGCAGCAGAACAACGCTTAATTAACCCCTGGATGTAAATTGCGCAAAAGAATTGAGCAGCCAAAAATGAAGTGGTATTTGTATTGTAAAAACGCTGTTTCTTTAAATGAATACAACAGGAACAGGCTTAGATCACCCTTGGATATTCAATGTGCTGTGAGCAGATAGCATTAACATGTATATGCAGCTGCACTGGACACACACTGGACTTCAGATCCAATACCACAAAAAATCAGAAATAGAACGTTAAGAGAAGCAGTCTCTGAGACAATCTGTGACACCCCTCAAAAATCGCTGTTTAAAAATCAGTTCTTTAGTAAGAGCTATCATAAGCAGCACCTTCCCTAATCAGTACAGTGAGAGCAGTATGAGCTCCCAGGGTCGCGCCCGAACTTTTATAGTGCGGTGACATCACAGAATCCCGCCGGTCTCTGATTGGCTTCATCTCTGCACATGTCATGTAGGCTATGCCTTTCTTCCTCCAAGAGTTCTTTGCCCCATGTAGCGCCATGTGCTCGCAGCCATTTTATCAATCAAAATCACACTTCGTTCACCCAAAGTACCCAAAAGTTCGACTTCGTTCAGAACCGAAGTTTTCCTGATATTCTAAACGAATTCCACTTCGTTAGAATCGATTCGCCCATCTCTATTTAGGATATGTCTGTTATAGGTTAATGGCTAAATGGTCATATATCAGGAGTCATACAGCAAGCCATACAGCAGGGGTTTGCTTGCTACATATGACTCCTAAACCAGCGAATGAGGAAAACTTTTGTAGCGGCTATAATAAGTGCCCTTGTAATAATTTAAGAGGCTTTCTTACCATACTGTTTCACTGAGTCACTAGCAACTTTTCATCCACTCTGTTTCGTCAGGCTGAGGGTAGTGCTCTAGCAATGATAAGCATATTTAACTTCTCTAAAACTAGCTGAGACATCACAAAGACTTAAGTGCAGGAGATTTACAAAGCTACAAGTGCTCTGAGGAGTGCAAACAATTGCTTATCTGTAAACAAAAGCTGATCATCCTAGAGATAATGAGTCTTCTCTGGAGAGAGCTCCATCAATGTTGATGTCCCTCCCTGCTCTCTGTCTAATCAGAAAGGGAGACTAACCAGAAAAACCTGTGTGTACTCAGAGCAGTTAAAATCTCTCTTATCTCATGAAATCAAAAGACTAATGTATTTTGAAAAAGTCTTAAGTTACCTGTCCATACATGTTTAAAGCTAATCTTTGTAGTGAGAAAACCTCTTTAACTCTGCTAGCTCACCTACCCTCTTATTTATTGTATTTAGAGGTTATGGGTACTAGTGAAGTTTTTATATAATAATGAAAACTCCATCCTCCTTATCGAGAGCTACAAAGCCATACGGATGGCCAACTCAAAACGTTTATATTCTGAAAAAATATATATCTGTTATCTGTGTCTCCTCTAATAGCACATTATCGGGTTTAAGGCATTTTAGGTGGTGGAGCACTATTATTGATTTTTTTGAGATTGGCAGTTCCTTCACATTCCACTAAATGATACTAATAAAGAGGAAGTAAAGAAAATAAGAGTAGAAAAAAAGAGAAGGGGAGAGAAGGAATAGGATTTTTTTCTTAGCTGGTATACACCCGCGTGTCCTAAGGGAGTTAAGTAATGTGATAGATAGGCCCCTATTCTTAATATTTATGGACTGTATAATAACGGGGTATGTCCCAAAGGATTGGCGCATAGCAAATGTGGTGCCAATATTCAGAAAGGGGTCAAAAAGTGATCCTGGAAACTATAGGCTGATAAGGTCAACCTCTGTTGTGGGTAAAATGTTTGAAGGTTTTCTAAGAGATGCTATCCTGGAGTATCTCACTGAAAATAAATGTATAACGCCGTTCCAGCATGGGTTTATGAAGGATCGGTCCTGTCAGACTAATCTCATCAGCTTCTATGAGGAAGTTAGTTCCAGACTGGATCGGAGTGAGGCACTGGATGTCATATATTTGGATTTTTCTAAAGCATTTGACACAGTGCCACATAAAAGGTTGGTTAGTAAAATGATAATGCTTGGACTGGGGGAAAATGTGTGCAAGTAGGTAAGTAACCGGCTCACTGATAGAAAACAAAGGGTGGTAATTAATGGTGCATACTCAGACTGGATCCCTGTTACTAGTGGGGTACCACAGGGCTCAGTATTGGGCCCTTTCCTCTTTAATATTTTCATAAATGATCTTACACAGGGATTGCATAGTAGAATATCGATCTTTGCAGATGATAGTAAGCTCTGTAAAGGAATCCACACAATAGAGGATAATGTGTTATTACAAAAGGATCTGGATAGGTTGGAGGCCTGGGCAGAGAAGTGGCAGATGAGGTTTAACACTGATAAATGCAAGGTTATGCACATGGGGATAAAAAATCCATTACATGATTACATGTTAAATGGAAAAACACTGGGTAAAACATCGAGAAGGACTTGGGAATCCTGGTGGACAGTAAACTTAACTGTAGCAGCCAGTGTCAGGCAGCAGCCAAGACAAATAGGATCATGGGTTGTATTAAAAGGGGCATAGATGCACATGATGGGAACATTGTTCTCCCACTATACAAGTCACTGGTTAGACCACACATGGAATATTGTGTACAGTTTTGGGCACCAGTGCACAGGAAAGACATTGTAGAGCTTGAACAGGTACAAAGGTGGGCAACAAAAATAATAAAAGGACTGGGTGGACTACAATACCCAGAAAGATTAACTAGGTTAGGGTTATTTAGTTTAGAAAAAAGACGGCTTCGGGGGGAGAGGGGGGGACGACGTAATAAATATGTTAAATATATTACGGGCCAATATAGAGATCTCGCTAAAGACTTATTTATACCCAGGACTGTATCTAGAACAAGGGGGCATCCTATACGTCTTGAGGAAAGAAAGCTTCCAGGACTGTGGAACTCTCTGCCAGAGGAAATTGTCATGGTGAATTCACTAACAGAGTTCAAGAAGGGCTTGGATGCATTTCTGGAGCGTGATAATATAACAAGTTATAGTGACTAGAATTCTGAAGAAGGGTCTGGATACATTTCTAGATGTAATATAACAAGTTATAGTGACTAGGATTCTGGAGAAGGGTCTGGATACATTTTTTAGATGTAATAATATAACAAGTTATAGTGACCAGGATTCTGGAGAAGGGTCTGGATACATTTGTAGATGTAATATAACAAGTTATAGTGACCAGGATTCTGGAGATGGGTCGTTGATCCAGGGATTTATTCCGATTCCCAGATTGGAGTCATGAAGGAATTTTTTCCCTAACATGAGGACAATTGGCTTCTACCTCATCGGGGTTTTTGCCTTCCTCTGAATCAACACTTTTACACTTTAGCAACACTTTAGCACAATAGGCTGAACTGGATGGACGTATGCCTTTTTTCGGCCTGACAAACTATGTAACTATGTAAGGAAAACCAAAATAAATAAAGATTTAGCAAGGCTTAATTGGCAGAGATCATTTACTACAGCAAGTTATCTTAAATCAAGACATAGCAAAAGCCACTGAAAATCCCTAAAAGGTTTAGGTAAAGTCTTATGCTACCGGTATCAAAATATGTTAAATGTTAAGTTAAACTTGGCTACAAGATTAGCCCACAGCAAGTGAGTAATGCGAAGAACAAAGAACATTGTCATTGTGTGGTTACTACAGACTTCACTTTTCTGGTATTCCTGTATGGAAACCCAAAACTAAACTGAGTTGGATAACCATATTTTTTAGTCATCACTTAAATGAAGAGGTTCAACTTGCTTATACAGGGATGTGATATAACTTATGTGGAGGGAGTAATATGTAGCATGCAGGATAAACATAGCTCTGTTAAGAAATCAGTTAACAGAATATCTCATGGACAACAGTTTTTAGTTTCAAGATTTTCTCATAGCTCTTACATGTTGGGTCATAGTCATCAGGTAGAAGAAAAGGACCTACAGGTATGATGTTTGTTTCTGTGGTACCTTTCCTTTTACTGTCTTATGTCCTGATGGATATTGTTGCATCTTTTCAATGATGCACTTTGTCTGGGACAGTGGAACGTTCTGTTATAGAAGTTTCCACTATTACCTTGCTGCAACTTTCATTAAGGACTCCAGTGTCAGGAACAGAATTTGTTTGTACATAAACTCTGAACTCTTTAGTCGTAATGTGCAACTTTGCCCCTCTACTATGGAGTCTTTATTTATTGATTTGTAAAGTATCACTTCAGCAAAATAAAATGAATAATTATGTAGTTAGACACAAAGGGCAACATGTATGATCGGGAGTTGCGCCTGTTTTCTGGCGAAAACTGTGCCTCACCGGCTCGAATCCCCTATCGGACGCAGGGATGCGATGTTAGACGCAACCTTCGCCACTTTCGGCTGTGCCTAACATGAAGGGGCGCGCCGTGGGCGTTCTGTGGCGGGACGCGACAAATTAGAAAAATCCGAGGCATGCATGATATGAGGAATGTATTTCCAACGCGAAATCCGTTGCAAATACGTGTGGCACGTATTTGCAATGAAATTACGGAATGGATTTCGCGTCGGAAATACATTACACAGTATGGAGATGAAGAATAAAATGCATTTTTCAAACAAATGAACTACTTAATAAACAGACATAGCCAAGTGCTGGAAAAATTAAATCAATGTATTAATACATTTTTTACAATAACATTAATGACAATATATATATTAGCGGCAAAGAAAAAAATATCCCCTACAAAATGTATTGCCAAGTCTGTGAAAATTACACTAATTTTACATCACATAAGCCAATGCAGATGTTGCATAGATGTGAATTTTGGTCTATTGTTTTATAAAATAATGAAGATATATTTGTACAGATGTGAATTTTGGTCTATTGTTTTATTAAAAAATGAAGATGTATTTGTTCTTCATTAACATTGTATTCTATTTTGTATGTCCAGCAAGAGCCAGCACAGCACAGCACAGGTCTGGCTGGGACCTGTGGTTCCCCAAGCAGGATTTCTATGTTCCCAGGGCTTAGTTCTGGACGTATTTACAGACGTATTTACATCCATAAATACATCACCAACTGAGCCTAAAACAATGACCAAGTAGCTTGGGACTACTACCTATGGGAAATTCGGACGCCTTTACGGTCGTATTTACATCAAACATGTTGGTGGCATATATATAGAATATGGCATCAATGTGTGAAAGGTGTAGTTTCCACCTCTGGAACTCTCAATTCTATCGATATGCTATCAATGTATTTGGTGGCACAGTACCTTTAAGGTTAAATTTAAATATGACTGTGAGTGGAAGTCATTTCTCATACAATGAGAATATTCTGCTTGGCAAAAGAGTTTCATGCACAGGGGATACAGTGATTCCCTTTTGCAAAAATGTTGCAACTCCAAGTCTAATGGTTTCTGGGATTCCCACAATGTATAAATCGTTGTACCAGGATGTATTTTGATTTCTTCCATCTTGTCCTCTAACTGTTTAATAGTCCTTATGCAGTCACTCATCTCACCCGTTAGGTCTTCATTAGGCTCAAAATGCTAATTCACTTGTGTTCCAGCTATTCTTCCCTACTGCTGGTATGTACTATTTCAGTTTGGAGGTGGTTCTAGGTGGCTTGTAGATTGAGTGCTGGCATTTTCCAAAATTCTAGAGTTATTATTTTAGCTACTTCTATGAGCACTCATCTATGGTTTACTGCAGGAGAAAAATAGCCCCATTCTTCTCAATGTTTAAAGGAGCCAGCTCAACCTTCTAGCTGTCTACTCCATACTGTATCAGTAGGAAGGGGGTGTTGTTATGATGTTGAGACTGCATATAGGTGCATAGTTAAAAGTGCCACTGCTTAATATGACAATATGGGGCCAATCTGTTGTGGAAGCTCTCTCAGTCAGACTTGGAAGGAATCTACAGGTAATTAAGTTTGATGTTTCACTTACTTGTTCTCCCTGCACTGTTAATTTTTATTCAATGTACCCAATCAAATACATCAAGAATACAACTATTCTGTGTTATAAGTCTTGTTTAATTGGGAGATCTATAATTAGAACTCAAATAACCACATTTTATGAGTGATAACTACAGACATGTACGTTGTATGTAATGTCAAGGAGTCGCTTACTTTTTCTTGCAACTCTATGCATTCTAGGAATATCCCTGTTGAGACAACTCAAATGGAACAATTGTTGACTCTTAGACATGTCTAATCTATTTAAGGCACTTTCTAAAGGGTTTCTCGAACTGTTCTGGCATAAAAATACGTCAAAGTGAGCGGTGTGTGATGTTGACGCACAATGAACAGTCGCCGTACAGTTCAACAGATCAAACACTTTTTAAAGCACCAAACATGTAGGGGCACTCTGGAGGTGTTATGGAGGCATGTTGTACCACATTCACATTAGCTTGTCACACACACAAAATAATGCAGATTTTCAGCGTTTGTATTTTTGAAACCCGCCGAGAAGCCGATTTTACACGGGGGCTGCATAGACAAAATAAAAGCCCATGCTGTAATTTTAACGCACGGGTTTTTTAACGGGCACTTAAAAATCACAGAATATGCAACATGTGCAAATTCCCCGAGTTTTGCATTTGCCATCGTTGTCTGACTTTAAAAAACTATTGACAAAAACAAAAACCCAAACCAAATTTTTTTTCGCAAATAAATGACAAAAACCACCCCTTGCAAAAAAAAAAACCCTTTGACTTTCCAACATTTTTTTTCTTAGGGTGGCCCATTTTAACACATCAATATGAATGGGTTTTTTGGAAAAATTAGGCGCTTACTGTAGAACAGCCACCCATTTCAATCCCTACCTCAGTATAAAAGGGGGACAAACCCCGCTTTAGTACGTTGAGCGATTTTTATCACAAATTTAAATCAGCACGGTTTTTATTTGACAGAATTTTTGATCACCAAAATTTTAGGTAAAATCTGCGCATGATCTTTTAAAATATCCGCCATTTTCGGCGCTTCCCTTCATTTTGCGCCAGCAAACACTTAGGAATAAGCAGGTGGCTGGGTGGCACGTAATGACTGGGATGTGTATGGTTGTGATTGCTGAAAAACACATGACCTCGTTTTACATAGAACAGCCCTTCCTTTTCACATCGGGGGTTCGTGTCTCATAAGAGCAGGATTGTCTAGGTCTCTCTCATACCCAGGAAACGTTCTCTTGTTCCACAGACAACATGCTTTTAGCTGTGAACATTAAAAATAGGTAGTTTAGAGAATTTTCAGTTTTTAGTTACTGGGCTGGAATTTTAAAGGAGCATCTACCGTACAGCGGGGGGGAGGGGGGTCCGGGGGTGCTGGCGAACACAGACAGACACGGGCAGTAGCAGGGTTTGAAAGGAGGTGGGTATTGTCAGCCCAGACTCTGCTTTAACCCTCATTGAAATGGGTTTTTTTTAACATTTTTTTGGGCCAGTTTTTTGGTGAAATTTTTTTTAATTTGGCACCTGTACTTTTAATTGGGAAAAGATCTTTTTCTAGTAACCAGTGTTTTGATAGGGGCAAAACCACCTTCTATTTTCTGTACACGATTTAATTAAATTTTTTTTCACTTTGGGCCAGCTCAGTTTTGTTCAAAGACCCACTTTGTACTTACAATAGGGTACAGAAATTTTCCCCCCCCACCGCAGGTGTATTTATGGCAAAAAACAGTTTTATTTTCCGTACACAATTTTAAATTTGTTTTGTTCACTTTGGCGCACCCCTTTTTTTCAAAGACCACTGTAAAATATATTCCATACAGAAATTTGGGTAAATTGCAGGGGGTTTTCAAGGGCAAAACTCATCTTTTTTTTTTCATACCGATTTAAATTACTGTTTTTTACTTGGGGCCCGCTCAGTTTTTGTTCAAAAACCCACTTTTTACTTACAATAGACACAGAATTTTGTAGTCACCGCATTATTATAGGGCAAAAACCACGTTTTATTATCCGAAAAAATTTTAAATTTGGTTTTGTTCACTTTGGCGCAGCCCACTTTGTTCAAAACCCCCCTTTGTACTTACATAGAACGAACTTTTTTAGTCACCGCAGGGGTTTTTTATAGGGCAAAAACCACTTTTATATCCGTACCAATTTTAAATTTGGTTTTGTTCACTTTTGGCGCGCCCTTTTGTTGAAAGCCCATCTTGTACTTTTATTACCATACAGAAATTTCTATAATTGCAGGGGTTTTTCAAGTGCAAACCCACCTTTTATATCATACACAAAATTTTAAATTTCGTTTTTTCACTTTGGGAAGCTCAGTTTTGTTCAAAACCCACTTTGTACTTACAATGGATACAGAACTTTTCTATCCCGAGGTGTATTTTATAGGGCAAAAACACGTTTTAAACCTACACCCCAATTTTAAATTTGGGGGGTTTTTTCACTTTTCGCAGCCCACTTTTTAAAGACCCACTTTGTACTTTCAATAGGAAACAGAACTTTTCTATCACCGCAGGTTTATTTCATAATCAAAAACCACGTTTTATTAACATACAATTTAATTAGGGTTTTGTTCACTTTGGGGCAGCCAGCTTTGTTCAAAACCCACTTTTTAATTAAATAGGGAAAAGAAATTTTTTAGTCACCACAGTGTTTTCAAGGGCAAAAACCACGTTTTATTATCCTACACAATTTAAATTTGTTTTTTTCACTTTGGCGCAGCCCCTTTTGTTGAAAGACCCATCTTTTACTTAATTACCAACAGAAATTTGCTAGTAATTGCAGGGGTATTTTAAGGTTTCAAAACCCACCTTTTATTATATACACAATTTAATTACGTGTTTTTCCCTTTGGGGCAGATCATTTTTTTTTCAAAGACCCACCCTTTACTTACAAAAGGAACAGAACTTTTCTAGTCACCGGAGGGGTATTTATAGGTGCAAAAACCACGTTTTTTTTAAAAGCCACACATTTAATTTCGTTTTTTTCACTTTGGGGGGAGCTCTTTTGTTCAAAACCCACTTTTACTTTCAATAGGAACAGAACTTTTCTAGTCACCGCAGGGGTATTTATAGGTGCAAAAACACTTTAATCCTACACAATTAATTTGTTTTGTTCACTTTTTGGGGCAGCCCACTTTTGTTTAAACACTCACTTTGACTTACAATAGTTACGAACTTTCTATCACCGCAGGTTTTTTTTCATGGGGCAAAAAACACATTTAACCAAAACACAATTTAATTAAGTTTTGTTCACTTGGGGGCACCCCTTTTTTTCAAAAAACCCCCTTTGAACACAAAAGGAAAAAAGAACTTTTCTAGTCACCGCAGGTGTATTTCATGGTCAAAAACCACGTTTTTTTTAACCGTACACAATTTTAAAAGTTTTGTTCACTTTGGGGCAGCCCCGTTTTGTTTAAAGACCCATCTTGTACTTTTTTACCATACAGAAATTTGCTAAAATTGCAGTGAAATTTTAAGGGCAAAAACCCCCCTTTTATATCATACCAATTTAATTACGTGTTTTTTCACTTTGGCGCAGATCATTTTGTTCCAAAACCCACTTTGTCTTACAATAGGGTACAGAACTTTTCTATCACCCGGGTTTTTTTAGGGGACAAAAACCAGTTTTTTTACCACCAAATTAATTAAAGGTTTTTTTCACTTTTTGGGGCGCTATTTTTGTTTTAAAAAACCCATCTTGTACGGAAATTAAAACCCTACAGAAAGGCAGTATTTAGTGTTTGTATTTATAGGGCAAAAAACCCCCTTTTATTTTCAGTACACAATTAAATACGTGTTTTTCACTTTGGGGCCCGCTCAGTTTTTTTCAAAACCCCCTTTTACAATTACCATACGAAATTTGCTAGTAATTGCAGGGTTTTTCAAGGTGCAAAACCCACCTTTTATTTTCCTTATACTTTCAAAAGGTGTTTTTTAGTTACTGTTGGTGAATTTCAATTTGGGGCAAAAACCACCGTTTGTTTTTCCCTAAATTTTTTAAAGCGTATTGCACTGGTGTGCCCTATTTTTTTCAAATACCACGTTGTACGCAATTTTAAAAAAATTTTTCTAGCAAAGTTCTCGGGTTTTCATTTCTGCAAAAAACCAATTTCTCACCGTGAAAATTTATGATATTTTGAAAACTATCAATTCCTAGTCCCACTGGGCAGTTGAAACCCGGGGACTGAAGAAGAAACTGTTGATTTTGTTTTTTCCCCAGACCGCTTTTTCCACGTATTCGCAAAACATTTCATTTTTTCTAACCCTATTTGGCGAAGGAAAATTTAGAGGGTTTTTAAGAAATGTGATTGCCCTTTTAATTAGAAACTGTAAAAAAAACCTTCCAATTTTTCTCAAATTTTTATTTTCTGAACATGGGGGAAAAATGCAGGGGGTTAACAGCAAGGGGGGTTTTAGGACATGGTGGTAGAGGTCGAAAGAAGGGCTCCCCCATGCTGGCGAAAAACACGCATCCCACGGATTGTCGGTTGCAGACTGCAGGCCTGTCACGCTGGGGCAGGGCCCGGGTGAACCAGAATGAACACGTGGCCAAATCTTTCTTAGTGGTTTAATGAAAACCCTGACCCAGCAGTCCTTACCTCCCACCCCCCAGTCACGGCCCAAACAATTCGTCTCAATCCTCCAACAGAAGCGAAGGCAGCCCCAAAATTTAACTCGTGTACCCAGCAATGTGGGGTAATCCATTTTTTTGAAGACCATTTTGGGTAAAAAAGCGGGGGGGGCAGAAAAAACATTTTCCCAAGATCAAGAGGGCCAAAAAAGGGGTGTTTTCTGTTCTACGCCCAATCCTGATGGGTTAAGGGGGAGAAGGGGGCCCTTTATCGGCAAAAAATTCCCCGGGTGGTCGGGAAAGTTACAGTCCCTTTGCTTGGCCCACACTCCTGGGTAGAAAACGGAACCCAACCAATCACCTGGTTGATGAAGGGTGTGATACATTGCGGATTCCAACGGGTTTTTTCCAGCAAAATTTGCTTGCGGGCTTCATTATGGAAGGAGGAAGCGGAGGGGTAATGCAGTACGGGCCCCCCTCAAAAAGGGGGAGGGCGGGGGGCGCAGAATCCGCTTCGATATTCCGCCCCCCACACTTCGGAAACACCGTCCCCTTTTCACCCGGTAAAAGGGGCCAGGACCTCTCAAGCCTGGGCCCTTTTTTTACAAGCTTCATTCACCCCGCGATGCATATCTGCATTTTCCCTAAAAAGCATCAGTAGAGGGAAGAATCTTTGGTTTTTAACCACCACCAAAATTCTAGCACATGCAGCGAATGCAGAGTTAAATGGGGGGCAACACTTGGCCCAAAAAAAGGGCCCCACCATGCCGGGCTTCCAACCACTTCACCCCTATTGTCCCTCCCCTCCGCCACCCCAACGTTCCTCCCCCATTCCTCGAGTCATGATCAGGGATCAGCCTCCGCTTTAGCCCCCACCGTCACCCGAGACCCCCAGCACCACCCGAGCCCATCCTACCCATTCCCCTTCCACCAGTTTGACACCTGCACGCGGGGACAGTTGC